>CM074491.1:5757588-5789628 GCA_037389245.1 Oryzias sinensis
TACTGGATTGGTTTACAAAAAGTGAACAACATCTGGATCTGGGTGGATGGCAGTCCAGACACACTCGGGTAAAGAAGAATTCTTACTACATATTAACATGTTTATCAAATGTACTGATGGGTTTTTCATTATTTTTAGGTACTGGAACAACCCAGGGAGCTCAGAAAATTTTGCATATATAATTCAAAATGCACCTTTGAACCAGAGTTGGATCCAATTCAGAAATAGCTTTCAGAACAGTTCATCTGTGAGATTAAAGCTTTAATCTTCTGATCAGTTAAACTGAACTTTTTTTCTGCTACTGTGTTTCTTCTTTTTCATTTTTTTAGCTGAAAGGTGATATGTTATAAACCTCAATATCACATGATTTCTCGAAATAGTTGCAACTGCTTCAAAATCTCAGAATATTAGCTTTTAATGTCTGCAGCTCTGGGTTGTTGCATGACCCAACTTTGACCTTCCTGATTCCCTAAAAACAAACCCCTGACCAGCCCATTACCTGCACTAGAGAACAGGGAGGCTTGTTGTTTTGTTTGCCTTCATTTGTCCAAAAGTCCCAAAGTTCTGTAGGTTCTGCTTTCCACTAACTTCATGATCTTCTGTCATTTTAATGCAAACATAAATTTGTTCTGGACCAATTTTTAGATCTGGTTTTGTTCTTCTTGTTTTGTTTTCACTGTGTACCAATTGTGATTTGGAAATCTGCCCCCATTTCTAAATGACTTTCACATTTTGATTGGAAATAGGTTGAGACTTTGAGTTAAAGTAAATATTAAAACTACTCCATCCTTTTTTTAGTGTGCCTCATCTGAACAAGACAGAAAACTAGACTGTCCAAAAGACTTTTATGAACAGTTAAAGCATGCTTTTTTTACATTTAATAGCGATTTTTAAGGTAACAATAACGCCCTTTCCACTTCTACATGTACAGGTAAATGTAAAGATGGTGTAGAAATGTTGAGGTTTTTTTTTAAAACATTAAAAAAACATCCATTTACAAGCTCACTAAACAACTGTATTGTAGAAAACTTGTATACCAGGAAATTTATATACAAAATATTTTTTATTCATCTCTTTTTTCAAGGTTTTTTCTACTATAACCACATAATAAATGTTTTTAAAACTCCTGAATTATTATTTTTTAATCCGTGTGTTTCATATGTTTATGGGTTTTTGCCTTTTAAATATCAACAAATATAATATAAAGAAAAACTTGGTGATGCTCTATAACTGACCTTCAAAAAAAGTTAGTTGGAATTTATGTTAACTAAGAGCACAGAGGAAACCTTCAGGTTACTGAGTATTCTGAAAAGTAACCAAAGATCTCATAAAAACTCCCTGTTCATAAGATTTTTTTTTCTTTTTTCTTTTTCTTTAACTTGTTCTGTCCAACAGCTGAGCAAACAGATTAGAGCCTTTTGTGTTGAACAGGTTTTACTTTCACAAAAAGAGGTTGTATAGCTTCAAGAAACCAGAGTGTAGATTTGTATAAACCCCTTTTTGTTATATTACTTTTTATTTATTTGTTACATTTAGTGTGAGTGGGGAGGGAGAAGGGAAGAATGTGAGGGGGGGGGAGTAAAAGGAAAAGAGGTAAGAAAGTGGGGGATACAACTACTGATTTGGATAAGTTATTATTTTAAGCTGTGATAATATACTTGTGGATCTGCTGGAGACAAATATTACATCAAAGGTGAAATTCTGATATGAAGATGAGTGAAAATATTCATTCATCAATACACTGTGGGTTAGGAGGAGGGATGAAGCAGACAGGGAGCAGTGTGGCACGTGGGGGTGGAGATACATGCATGCTGCCGAAGTGAACAATGTGTTCATAAGGGGAACCAGATCCTACCCATAAGATTTTTTTTAATAAAAACAGGTTAACATTGGTTATAATCTAGAATAAAATACAAAACTTTGTCATGAAATAGAATTTTAGGATCAGCTGAACTGAACGCAGATAAACTCAGATTTCGTTTTAATGTAGACTCTCACACTACGGAAAAATAAGTTAATGAAAATCATTAATAAATAAACAACAACTCACATCTGAGCACAACAGAACTCTCCCAGCAGCTGCTGCTCTTGAAGTCATGGTCTTCTATTACAGCCATTTCTGGACAGAATAATCTCCAAGAACACGCCTGACTTCTTCTCTCATCTGACTCCTCAAACAGTCTTCTCCTTGATAGGCCTTCAATGTTCAAATGTTTTTCAATCCTATTGAGGTGTTTGGGTCAAAACTGACCCATTTTCACTTGAAAGGGGGTCAACTTGACCCAAACACAATATCAGGGTTGAGCAGCAGAAACCCTAATGTCCTGAAAATACTGCCCTCTTGTGTACATTAGGAGAAAAACAAGAACATGGGAACCTTCAGGCTTTCTCTGAATTAAAATTATTGATAAGTTGATACATGGAAGAAAAAAAAAACACCTGCATTAAGTCTATTTTGTATTTTTATCATCAGGAGGGAAAAGTTCTAACAACAAAAATCAATGAGGAAACCAACCTAAAGATATTTCTGAAAGAAAGTTCCTCCAAAGTGTTTTTTGGCATGAAGGTTCCAGAACTGTGAAGAAAATGGGACGCCAGGTAACCTGAACCACAAAGTCAACCAGATCTTGTAAGCAACTCACTGACTGCTGATTCTGGGACGGAAGCTTTTACAGCTGGGATTTTAATTGAAAAACATCTTTATTAGGCTTGAGTTTAAGCATTTTATCCATGGATGAAGCCCTCATGGAAAAATGTTCAGTGCTTTCAAGAGTAAAGTGACTACAAACTTTATTAAAAGTGTTTATATATAAAAAGATGGAACAGATTTTAGTCTTTTGTAGCAAACACTATTTGTAAAATGGAAACAAATGTTTTTAGCTTTCTTAATTTCACTTTCGAAACGGTTTTTAGTTCTTACCAGAGACAGAGCAACCTACAGCAGGTCTGGATCACACTGAAACACTGAGATCAACAATGATGTCAACATAAATGCAGAATCAGCAAGCAGCAAACACTTCCTTCGTCTGGGTCACTATAAAGCAGCTCAGATTCTGCTTCACTGGAGAAATCAAATGTTTGGTGACACAGAATGATGGATTTAATGAAGATCCTCAGATTTACAACAGACATTCAGATTATCTTGTTTTCTAACATTTGAGGCTGAAAAAGTTTGGCTCAACCTAAAAGGGAACTTCACTCACCACAGAGTCTGAGGGTTTTTCCAGTCCTTGATGTGATCATCACTGGCAGCCATGACACTGATTTAGCTCTGTGTTATAAAAAAATAAAATGAAAATTGGATTGAATTAAAATGTGTCTTTTTTTCTATTGGTCTGAAATGAAAGGTTGTCAGATTAACCAAGATGGAACCATCTAAAAGAAAATTAAAACTAATTCACGATTCATTTTTGGATAAATTCAACATTTTGTGTTTTCAGAAACACAAAAAGTCAGAATTTCCAGCTTGGCTGATGGTTTTCCTTCAGGAGCTCAGACCTCAGAATAAAATATGTTTTCATTTCTGGAATTGGTTCATTGATGTATTTCTGAATCTTCCTAAATAACTCCAGTGATGTTTTTTTTCTTGGGTTTCTGACACAGAGGGTGAAGCAGTTCCACACTGTCGTTTCTTCCTGTCGTCTTGGGAATACTGGAGCACCTTTCTCCTGGCGTAATCATCATCATCATCATTATCATCATCATCATCATCATCATCATCATTAGAAGTCAGTCAGCCTTCATTTGTTTTTATTTCATCTTCTTCTTGCACACAGAAATCTGAGAAAACTTAACATTTGGAAGATGAGGACATTTTACTCAACTGGGATTCTAGGCTTCACTAGTTTAAAGCAAAGATTAAATTGGCCTCCAATTTGCTGGAACAATTTTTGATGATTAAAGATGTTTCTGATGGTTGAGGAATTAGTGCTGAACTTTTGTATTTTTATGGTCTACTTTCTTCTTGGAAGCTTTTGGCTTTTGGATGTCAAGCTGCTACAGGAAATGTTAGATGGGACTTAAATCTATGTAATGAAACAGAAAATAACATGTAGATCAATGTCCTGGCTCTCTTTTTAACAAGCAGAAGTGGCGAAGGTATCGCTCAGGACACAAACCTCAATGAGTTCAAGTTAAAGATGAAGATCTTAGAGACTCAGACCGAGGAGCTGAGCAGAGAACGGGACGACCTCAGCTGGACGCTGACCATTCTCATTCCACTAAATCCTTTCCAGTTACGAAATCTGTCCTAACAAAAGTGAGCATCTGTTCTCCAACAGACGGAACACAAAGACATTTAAAATCCAGAGCAACAATGTTTTTAGAAGAACTGATCAGAATCTTTTTCATGTCTGTCTCAACATGAGTGCAGAGGTCCAGGAAGCCAGAAAAGTTGGATTCAGTTCCAGAGAAAAGTGCCATTTTCTCTGGTGACGAGGTTCTTCTGAAAACGCGGGAAGGAAAGCCGACAGTTTTGTCAAAATGTCTCAAAGAAAGATCTGGTCGTCATCCATAATCAGCAGGAACAAGTGAGAGCTGAAACAGCAGCAGGACAACAGTTTTCAACAGGAGCTTCTGATTGCAGATCCAGTTCTGAAGATTAAAGTCTGCTTATTGCAGGATTTCCTCAGTGACCACGCTCAGCCCTACTACGACATGTTTCATGGATACTGCCAGACTGAGAAAAGCAACGAAAGGGCCTGGATTGATGGGACAGAGGAACTCTCTTGGAGGAAGAACGCTTTAAAACAAAGTTCAACCTTCTTAGTTTCCTGACATTTATGATGGAACGAAGGATCTGGAGCAAAAGGTGAAAACTGTTTTGTCAACTGCAGTTTCTATTTCTATAGTTTCACTGCAAACACTAAATTCCTTCCCAAGTTCATGTGCTTATTTTTAGTCAACTAAATCAGTGTTTTTCAAACCAGTGTCAGGGAGATATCATAAAAAGTCAGGGGAAATTGCCCTCATTAACTGATTTTAACAAACATTTTCCATTCCAGGATTTCAGTTCTTTGTCTATCCCTTGTTGAGAGGTCCTGATAAAACACTAAGAAATTGGAATATGAAAGATCAGAAAATACTTTTTTCTTTGTGTTTATTTGATTCTATAAAAGACATTTTTGATATGATGACAGCAACGTGATTTAGCTGCAGTAGCTTCAGATGTTAGAAAATTCTCCTCACTTTCTTTTTAACTGTCTCCACCAATCAGTCTTGGGATTTTAATCACATGTCATCAGTCTGACCAATCAGAAGCGGTTAAAGCTCCCACTTCCTTGTTCTGAATTCTCTGCTGGTGTCGCCAGTTCTATAAGTTAGGAAAAATACCAGCTAAAGCTCGTTTTAGCGATGAAGCTTCACATAATCCGTACGGACTGCGGAACAAGTGAACAAAAACAATGAAGCTCAGAGACGCTTATTCTCTATGTCAAGCATTATTATTGAACTACATCTCCCATGATGCATTTGGTTAAGCTGCAGGTGAGCGCTCAATAGCGACTTCCTCTCTTAACATGGGTGAAACCACAACGACCACAAACCAAACAGCTTTTAAATCTTCTAACTAACTTTGATTACATCTTTTAGAAAAAACAGCTGCAGCTTCCAACTTATTCTGTCACAATTACCACAAAAATGCATGTGGAGATCATGGAGGACTGTGACCAATACAGACTGAGCTTTCCTTTTTTTTTCTTTTCTTTTTTTTTTTGAATGCCGTGTGCCGCCATGATTTTTTTCTTTCAAGGTTGAAGTGTGCCGTGGCTCAAAAAAGGTTGAAAAACACTGAACTAAATTAACTAAAAATTAATGTTGTTGGTGACTTTTCTGCACATCCTTGCTGGTCGCCACAGCTAATCAGCTTTCACCCATCCACACACTCCTGTTTGGCAGAGATCTTTAAACCTGATGTGCCCTTCCTGACACAACCCTCTGGATCTATCCGGGTTTGGGACCGGCTAAGGACATTCCAGGACTCAGGCCCCCCTTTAGCTATACACTTAGCATTAGCGGTGGCATGAAGGGTCACACGCCTCCTGGGAAACAAACGCTGGGTTCTATGCGCCAGTCCTGCATGCACAACTAAGCCACCCAGCTCAAATAAATTAAAATGGAAAAATACAGTAGATAAATATTCCTAACACCCTACCTCAAAGTATGGAAAAACAAAATGATAAAATAATAGTTTTTGACTAGAACAGAGTTAATCATCTTTATAAATATAAGCAGAGAAATCTGCTAATGCAGCAAGTATTTATTAATGTTTTGTTTATTACAGGATCATCTGTTGCTCTGAATAGAAATAAGGATTATTTAAGTTATGCGTATAGTTTTAGCTTGTTCTCCAATGAGGAAGAAATGATTTAAAGGCCATTGTAGGTTACAGTCTTAGATATCATATTTAGAGTTTTAAAGGAAAAGTTTATATCTTTAAACCCATAATGATCACGTAAAACAACAAATAATGTGTGTTTTGTCTTTAAGGTTTCAAGCAGGAGATGGATTCCCTTTGGGGGCGCGGCGGATCGTTGGTCCCTGGAAAAGATTTCAAGCAAACTTGTTTAAAGCAGAAACTTTGTTCAGAAACAAGTTCATCTGTGAGACTGGAGCATAAACAAAAATCTACCTTCCCCCTGATTATAAATTACCATAATTATGAAAGGCGATAAGATTTATATATACAGTACAGAAAACAACATTGAATCTAAGGTTTACTGTCAATTAGTTTGATTAATTGCTTGAAAGGGAGTGAGAAAAAGCTAATGCATTTCATTTCACCACTATTGTGATTTACTTATTTTTCTATCTACAATATAAGCCTATAGTCCCTGTTATTTAAATGTAATAACTTTGGAAACAGATGTAATCAGTCCAAGTGTAGATTGTTTGTCAGGTAACAAAGATGTAAGCATCAAGTTGACTATTATCAACAGATATTATTACAGAACAGAAACCATATTATTCTGCAATGAACCATGGATGGCTGGGAACTGGCAGAGGATGCATGAGCTCACCGGGGGGGAACGCACAGACAGATAAAAAGAAAATGTAGTCCTCTGTGTTGTGGTCCATTTCTGGCCACCAGAAGTGACATTGTTGGTATGCAGGTATAGCTTACTACTCCTGATGACAAGCAGTGATGATGAATGAATCCATTGCAGCACGGGATGAAACAGTGTTTGAGAAACATACAGGCGACACTCGGGTCTAGTTCTGATGTTTGTCTCCGGTCTTTGTGCCTCCCCAACAACTGTCTTGATGTCACAGGTTAATGACGCTATGTGGCAAGTAACACACACTGAACACAAAATATTTAAAAAACATTAATTCACCTGCCCTGTCATGGGCTCAGACGTTTGGCTACCTCCAAGTTAGCCAAGTTCTTATGATCAGTCCAAACAGTAAATGGAAACCTGATCCTCTCTAACTAGTGCCTCCATTCTTCCAGGGATACTTGATAAATACCCTTATCACCTTTTATGTAACTACTTCAAGTGTGTGGTAGTCGTAATTTCAGAAAAAACAGTACATTTAATGGATTTCTTTTCTTTCCCCATATCCAAGATGACCTGGGGATAGATCAGCCCTAGACCATTCAGATGCAGCCACATTTAACATAAAATACCTCTTGTCCAGCTGACTCACCACAGGAGCAGAGGGAGTCTTTTCGTGAGCGTGGTCAAAGCTTCTTGTGCTTGCAGGGGGCAGACGAATGTGGCTTCAGATGAAAAAGTGTGAGCAGTTCTAGTGGAGGAAATAAGTATTTGATCCTTTGCGGATTTTGTAGGTTTGTCAAAAGAAACTGACCGCCTGTCTTCGATAGTAGGCTCATCTGTGATGGAATTCACATCTTTAGGTTTTCAATGAACAGGCCCATCATCGGAAGCGCGGATGCTGCTGTGAAAAGCGGTGGCTGCACTAACGCGCGAAGACTTTATCAAAACTTAAACACCCACAGATCAATCCATCAGAACAAAGCATCAACTCATTTCTCAACAATATATCCTGCCTCAAGTTAAACGTAAGATCAAATCACAAATTTAGACTCCCGCCTCTCGCTGTCTGAGCTTCATGAAGCTCTGTTTACTTATGCCTAACAGCAAAGCACCAGGACCCTCGACGTAAGCTCCGCAGAGTTTTATATATGAATTCTAAACAATCACCAACGCTTTTATAAAATGGTAAATTTATCAATGAAAGCCAATCTTCTACCACCTAACACATGAACTCTGCCAACATTATCCTTCTTTCAAAACCAGACAAAGACCACGAGTCCTTCCGGTTATCGGCCCCATTTCTTTAATTAATGCAGATGTAAAATTATTCGCAAAGCACTAGCACAGAGAATAGAAAAAATCACCTCACATAACTACCTGATCAAACTGGATTCATCAAAGGCAGACACTGGATGACAGATGGCTGCTGCTGCTACTGCCACTGTGTCTGTGTCTCCCTTGACAGTTTCAGAAAAATACTGATACATGATCACTTACCTCAAAAAAGGATATCCAGAAACTCTGATGAGTTGGAGGTCGAAAAATGATCTGTTGAACTCTCTGCTGGACATAGCGCATCAACAGTCCATGCATATTGTCTCACTGAAAGCGGCCCTGGAAGATACAGTTCACTGGGACCCTGACATTGGCCAGCCTTTCCCTTTGAGCTCCACACCTAAACCATGGACTGAGGTAGGTGCCGCAGGAAGGTCGGACCGCGATGACTAAGTTTCTTTTCCAACCGCTTTCAACGCCCTGTCAGGTCCAATGACTATGACGCCCCAGCGGCTCTCCACTGGAAAAACCCTCGCCCTGTCGCTTCTCGGACTGAGAAAGAAGGCCACCCGGCATCTGGAGGCCCATCTTCCGCTAAACGCCGACAGCTCCTGAGAGACGCAGGAGTCGACGCCCTGACACCTCCGGCCAAGGCAGAACGGGGTCTGGCGTCATCTCAACCAATAATGCGGGCTCTTCACTCCGCGGTTGCGTATCGCTGCCGCCCAGGGTTGGCGGCGCCCCCCCGCGACAGGTGACGCTAACTCCCGCTTAATCCTCCCAGCGACGGGCCCGCTTACTGGGCGCGATCTGGCGGTGGGACGCATGGCCTCCTTCCCAGGAGGTTCTTCGACACCTGCACGGCGCGGAGCTTGCATGTTGTGGGTGTCTCGGCCGCTGATAGCTCTCCTTCTCCCAGTGTGGCATTGAGCCATCATCCATCCGCCCCGGCCCCAGCCCCGTGTGTCCCCATCTTTTGCCTCACCTGCACCTATCTCTCAGCAGCATCCATTTTCCGATCCACAACCCCTTGCTTGCCCCAACAACACTCTTGGTAGACCCAATTATTAGGCGGGTAGATTTTTTAATGCAACCACGCATTGCTTTCTCCTGGTGCGCAGTGCCCACCTTACGGATAAACTCTCTCCTGGACTCTACAAACTGCACCTCCTACAATAAATCAACCAGAATTACTATCCATATAGAACCACGATTTCACACAGTCAGTCAGATGATAAAGTTGGACATTTTGGATTTGTTTACATTTTTAGTCTCTTGTGGGAAATCAGTTTATTTCCAGCCCTCTCCCCCCAATACTCAGGCCATGGAGCAGAGAGGTTTAGCAGGATTTAGCGCCACCAACCGAAGCTTAAACACTCTTCCTCTGCTACAATTTTAGTTTTATTGTCAATTTAATCTTTTTTGGGATCGCTGTTCCTTCTACCAACGTGGATGGTTCTATATAAAACCATATCTGGGAACTAAATTTTAACAGCAAACAATTTATGCTGTTCAGTCCTACAAACTTATGATTACAATCAACTCCAATTCTCCAAATGTGTCAGCAGCTCTTCTGAAAGATCCTGTCATCATCAGCCCGCTTCTTTACCACCAGCCTATTTCCAGAGGATCCTCTTCCCTGCCTCATCAGCCTCCCCTGCAAAACCACACGTGATAGTACTCCAGGATTCTATGTGGCACCACTGAACAGCACAAACCTTCAGTCCCTTGCAAAATCAAACACGGTTTGCTCTTTTGAATGCACGCTCAATCTCGAACAAAGCCTATTATCCGGTGACCTGTTCACATCTTGGAAAATCTTGACTTCATGGCCATCACAGAGACATGGCAGCCTTCGCAGGACTACTCCATTTGGGAATGAACTATGTCCCCCCTGACTGCTCCAGGTTTGAACACCTCGTTGAACGGGCGTGAGGAGGCCTTTGGCGCTATCCACCGTAATTCTTCCACATTGCAGGCAAATGAAGCCGGATCATTTCAACTCATTTGAGCTCCAAATGACTAAGGTTGGAAATTTAGACTACTTTTATTGTATTTTAGTCTATCATCCCCCTGGGTCTGCTAGAGAATTTTTAAATGAATTTTTCGGAATTTTTTATCTTGCCCTTATCAAATTTGAAAAAGTTTTAATTGTTGGTGATTTAATTTGCATGTTGATGACCCATCTTGTGTATGGAAGCCGAATTTTAACACTCACTGATTCTTAGCCTAAAGCAACATGTTTCTAGTCCCATTGACACAACAAAGGTCACACCTTAGATCTTGTTTTTCCATTGGCCTAGATATACAGTCTCGAATGGTGGATGTTCATGACTGACCATTTTATTTTTAACATATCCAGCCAGTGTGTCCAATAACTCCCATAAAGTGGTATCTCAAAGGCGTATTATATATCAAACTGTTGTTGAACGGTTCTCAAAACTGTTTCAACTCAATTTCATTGATTATTTGTGACAATGTAGAAATCCTTATCAATCATTTCCAATGGCTGCCCAATCTGTTTTGGATATAGTGACACCCATGAAGCTAAACAAAACATCTTCTAACTGTCCTCGTCCAATGTTAAATGAAGAGTTTGTTGCCTTCAGAAGAACATGTCACCAGGTAGTACACCTTTGTGGAAGTCCACTAACCTGAAGCACATAGACTGCATTTAAAGGAGATGACTGGGGACATTAAATATGATTGCTTCTGCCCAGATCTAAGCATTTTCTTGACCTAGTACATATGAATGCAGGAAATCCCAAAGTTGTCTTTTTTGATACCATTCAAACATTGTTTCACCCTCAGCTCCACCTGTACCTGCTTACACCACTGACTTACTGCAACAGATTTTACAACATTTTGTAAATAAGGTGAAATGAGCCCAAATTAAACCTAAAAATCATCCAATGAGAATACCACTGCTTGTGTTTCTCAAACTACTCCTGGACTAACTTTTCTGCCATTTCAATAGGCAATATCATAGTCGTATCAAAAAAGATGAATCCATCCTCATGTCCCCTAGATATTTTGCCATCATCTATGTTTTTTAAAGTTATCGAATCTTATTGCCCGCCTCTTGTTGCAAATTATTAATCTGTCTCTTTCCACTGGTACTGTCCCAAACTTCTTTAAACAGGCAGCGATAAGTCCTATCTTAAAAAAGCCCAACCTGGATCCATCACAACCCTCCAATTATAGGCCAATTTCAAAATTACCTATACTCTCAAAAGTTTTGGAGAAGATAGTGGCAGAACAGTTAACATCTTTTTTAAGTAACTATGAACTTCCCTGAGCAATGCTCAAATCTGCTTTAGAAAGATGCATTCCACGGAGACCACTTTATTTAAAGTTTCAAATGATATACAGAGATGGCTGCTGACTCTGGAAAGTATACAGTTTTGTCTTGACTTATCCTCCCATTTGACAATGTTGATCATAAAATACTGGACAGATTAGAACATGAGTTTGGTATTGCTGGGTTTGTTTTATGGTTTACCTCCTACCTGACTAATAGAACATTCTCTCACCACATAAATGGTGCTTTCTGATACCGCCTAATTCCTACATGGTGTGCCCCAGGACTGTTTTAGGACCCCTTTGTTTTAATGTACATTCTACCCTCTGAAAAGCTTTTTGAATAACTCTCTAAAATGTGTCATACCATTTCTATGCCGATGATATTCAGCTGTACTGTTTTTCAATTACAGAACCTGGGTCATTAAACTTACAGAATTACTAGATTGCCTTGCTTGTGTTAAATCTTGGCTCACGAAAGGCAACAGTCTTCAGCTAAACTCAGAAAAGACAGAAATACCACATGCCTGAAAACAAAAAATCCCAATAATTTCCCCGGCATCTTGGTTCTTGAGCTCCTCTGTACAGCCCTGTATCAGAAATTCTTGGTGTATGGTTTGACCAGTCAATGCTCACCATCATTCCAGCCTTTTAATTAGAAACTGTTTTTATCATTTACGAATAACATAGCAAAATTGGCAAAATGCTTCATTCCAACTCAGTCTTAGAGATGGTTATCCATGCTTTATTTCTTCTCAAGCAGGATTGCTTGTAATTTCTTTTTACTTGTTTAAATAAATCTGTTTCTAACCGTCTTCAGTTAGTTCAAACACTGCTGCAAGGCTTTTAACAGGATCTAATAAAAGGGAACACATTACCCCTATTTTATCCCTCTTGCACTGGCTCCAATCAAGTGAAGTGATTGATTTTTAAAAATTCTAGCTAGAACCTATAGAGCTTAAATGGACAGACCCCAAAAATACTTATCAGACTTGTTCTGTCCCTACGCTTCTAGCCAGGCCCTCCGATCCTCAGATCAAAATCTTTTAAAGATTTTTAAGACCAAATATAAAACCAGAGGTGACCGGTCGCTCCAGGAATAGTCTCAGATTCTGGAATGCCCCCTCTGTCCCTTCTCTGTAGGCCGTAACACCGCTTTATCTTTTTAAAAAGTCAACTGAAGACACTTTATTCAAAAAAATGCTTTTTAGCTGACTGGTTTTATTGTTACTTTTATTTTATGTTTATTTTCTTCTTAGTTTTTGCTCTACATTATATTTAATTGATTGTTTTTTCTGCTTTTTACTGGGTTGTATATTGCTTATTGTTCAGCTTTTATGATTTTATCTGTGAAAGGCGCTATATAAATAAACTTACTTACTTACTACTTTCATGTCCGCAGACTCAAGGTTAACATAAATAGACTTGCCACCATCAAAAACCAGGAAATGACTATACGACACTGGATGCTGAAAAAGCCTTGATAGAGTAAATTGGAAGTTCTCATTGTTGCTCCCTCCATATAAGTTTGCTAGCTTCTGGAGAATCATTCATCAATTGGATCAAATATTATATCATTAAACCCCAATGAATTGCTAGAACTAATGAACAGACTTCCAACAGGTTTTTTTCTTGGAAGAGGAAGAGACAGGGTTGCCACTCTCCCTCTTTGCAATATTTATCGAGCCTCTAGCTAAGTAATAAGACAGAATGAGAGTATTAGCGAATTAAAACCAAACACAGCCATCATAAAAATTAGTCTCTATGCAGATGACATATTACTGTTTTAAGTAATATACACTGTAAAATGAAACGCAACAATCACACGAATTTCTTCTTATATCAGACTATTCCATTAATTGAATAAATTGTTTTATTACTACTGAACAGTAATGGAGCAAGGACTCACAATACCAGTTAAATCAGTAATATAAAAATATCTAGGTATTTATTTTTCCCCCAAATATCAGAACTGCAGCTAACCACACCCCATTGAAAAACATGTTGAGGATTTATCTAACACGCTGGGACCAACCTGCTCTTTGTCCCTTGGTGGGCAAGGTAGCCACAAAATGAAAATCTTACTCCAAAGCACTATTCTTCTCAATGATTCCCACACAACCGCCATTAAATGGTTCAAAACATTAGACCTATCCATATCAAGCTTTCTATGGAACAATAAACCTGCAAGAATTAGTCTAAAACTTAAAATCTGCAAAAAGCTGTGGAGGATTAGAATGACCTAATCCTCCACAATTACTTTCTTGCAAATAGATTACACACATCTAAAATGGTTAAAAAATAATCCAGAAACCAACTCATGGTTAGACTTGGAACAGGCGTTATGTGGAAAGATCAACCTGTCAGATCTTCCATTTACTAGCCAAATAGTTAAAAAAACAGGGATTGTTTCAAAAGTATTAATAAATGCCACTTTTAACAGCCTGTGAATTCTCAAAATATTAAAATCATCAATCCAACTCGGCAGGCAAATGACACCCATCTAAACAACCCAGACATCCTCATAAACAAAAAATTATCCACTTCCTGTGCTTGGGAAGGCCAGGGGCATAAACAACCAGAGCATATTATTATTATTGATAGAAGATTCACAACCCCCACAGAACTTCAAGACAAACATGGAATAAATAACTTGGAATATCAGCAACTTAAATCAATTATTACTAAAAAGTTTAAATACAGAGACAACGATTTAAAGCTACCAGATGTAGTTAACAATTTGACTAATTTCTCAATGAATAAAACTCTCCAAAATATACAAACTTTATGTAATTTAGATAACAATATTTCACTTCCGACAACAAAATGGGATGGATTTACATCAGCACAGATGAAAGCTGTGGTCAGAACTTTGTCTAAACACCTTTAAATGACAAAAAAAGTCCAAATCTGCAGCTAATCCATTTCAAAACTCTTCACAGAATATACTACACTGACAGAGGATGTTCAAGATGGGTCTCAGCAAATCAGATATTTGGTCAGCACTGTGACAGCACTACCCGACAATTACATGCATGCACTGTGGCGCCCGCACGCCTGTCCAGGCTCTCTGGCAGCAGGTATAGCCGATTTATCAGCCTGGCTTAAGGTTTCAATCAGCGGCTTCACCGGGCCACTTTGTGTGCTTAAGACATGAGTGCCATCGATGTAGAAGGAGGATTAGGCTCTATCATTTTCATAACCTACATTGCTAAAAAACTATTTTTAATAAAATTGGAAAAAGCAAGAAAAATATAAATATAACAACACTTGTATCAACAGAAATCTGTTGCTGGATCATATCAGCTTGGAAAAATGTCAGCCCAAAGTTCAAGTAATTGAAAGAATTCAGTCTTGCCCCCAGCTTTTGCCAACCTCCATGACTCCTTAGGGGTGGGGGCTGGTCGCCGCTGCTCCTGCTCCCTGCCGTAGGGCCGGGTGGGGGTCGGGCCCGCCTGGCGGTGGTGGGGGCCCGCTGGTCGGGGGGGTCGGTCCGCGCCTGGTGGGCGGGCTGGGGGCGCTGGCGGTCCCTTCTGGCTTGGGGTGTGGGGTGCGTGGTGGGGTGGGTGGTGGTCTGGTTTGGTTTGGGGGGGTGGTCCTTGCCTGTGCTGGGGGGGTTGGGCGGGGGAACTGCTCGGGGGGGCAGGGCGCTGGATGGCTTTCCCATCTGCGCCTGGGCTGATCGGCCTTCCTGGTTTCTGGGGCGGACGGACAATCTCTGGGGCCCCCCGGTCGCTTCTGGTGTCATCCGGCTTGCCGCGGGGTCTGGGGGGTAGGGGTGGGGGGTCCTTGCTGGCCCCAGTCCTGTGGGGGGCATCTCTGGGGGAGGGGGGGCACTATTGGTACGGGGCAGGGGGTTGACGGGTCGGGGTCTCCCATGAGCCATCGGGCGGCTTCCGGCCGGGTTGGCTGCCTCGGTCCGGCCGAGGCCTGACCAGAGCTCTCTGGGGCCGGGCTAGGGGGTGGGGGGCCTGGGCTTGTTCGGGGCCAACGCTTGGCCTCTCTCTGTGTGGGGGGTGGTGCTGGGCCTGGGGTGTCGGGCGCCCGGGGGTGGGGCCCCTCTGGCTGGTGGGCCTGGCCCCTTTGTTGGGGGCGGGGGACAGTTGTTTGACCACCGGGGGACAGTCTATCAGCTGTCCCCAACTTGCCCCCTTCCTCATATAACCTCATAATAGGGTGAGGGGGTGGGGGGCTTAGCTCATGGCGATTTTGGGGTTTACTAGCAGTGGCCCCCTCCTATGGTTGTGTCAGATGTGAGGGCCCCCCTTTCGGGTTTTATTTGCACCTTAAAATGTAGGGCTCCTGGTGGGGTGTTGGACATCACTGCTGTAAGCAAAGAGATGTCCTCCCAGCACCTTACCCGCCAATTTTAACTGCACCTAGACATTTAGGGGCCCCAGGGGAGGGTGAGGACGCCACTGTGAGTAATCAGGAGATGTCCCTCAGTGCCCTACTCCGCCAATTTTAACTGCACCCCCCTTAGTACATACACCCCTCCCCCCTCAATATATACATCCCAACATAAACACACACACATGCACACACACACTCTCTCAAACACACACACGATTTTGCGCGAAGGTGGGACCCAGGACCATCTGCCCTGCCTCTTCCCTGGTGGGGGGGTACGGGCCCTTTGCAACGGGCGGCCGTGGTTCCCGGGTGTCAAGTTTTCCTGCTCCGGCGGTGTTTTCTCCGCTGTGGGGGGTTCATGACATATTACTTCCTGGTGGTGGTGGGTGTCGGTTTGGGGGTTGTGGGCGCCCGGTAGGCTCCTGGCGGTTCTCTGCCAGAGGGGGCTGCTTCCTGAGCAGCTGGGCGGCGCTCTCCGTGCCTCCTGCTTTCTGCTCTGGGGTTTTGCGCGGCTCCTGCTGGGTTCTGGCCTGGTGGCAGGTTTACGCCTGGGCGGCGGTGCCCTGCCGGGTTCCGTGGTGGCGTTGGGGGATTCCGCTGCCCCAACAGCGCGGTAGTCTTGGGGTGTATGGCTAAGCACCCTCCTCCTTCTCTTTTTCACACGCTCCACCATCCATTTTAGAAGAATATAAACACTCACCTGAGCACAGGTGTTAACTCAACAGACTGGAATGACTGAAATATTTCACACTCAGTTGGTTTTAAGGCATAAGTATGTGAACACTATCTGTTTCTTTGTGTAAGCATAAGCCGACAGGTGGACATTTTTGCAACTAGCAGGTGTGTTTATAACATTTGAGTGTGTGTGTGGACAGGCCCCCCTTTTGTTTTTTTTTTTTTTGTTTTACATTTAAACCTTACTATAATGATTAACAACCAGTAAACGTGTTGTTTTATGCTGCTTCTTCATGGTCTTATCCCCCTTCCTCCTATTATCACTCCCCTACCCCCCCTCTAACGCCCCTCTCCCTCTTTTCCTTTTTCCGTCTGTCCAACACCAAAGATTTTCAGACATGTTTGAAATTAATAAAGTTTGGCCTCAATTACAAAAGGGGTTTATTCAGACATACCTTTGGTTTTTAATTAATAACCCCTCTTGTTAAAGTAAAATATGTCCAACCCATAAGAGGCCCTCAGTTTCATCTGACTGCCCAACTGTTGACAGACAAGCAAAAGAAAAAAAAAAAAAAAAAGGGTGGGCTGCACCAAGTCCCTGGGGCACATCTCCCACTTAATTCCGTCTTGGAACCACAACACTGCATCACTGGCCAAGAAAGCCCAACAACGCCTGTAATTAGCAAACTAAAGAGTAACAGAGCTCTCCCCCATCATGACCTTTATGAGGCCATCGAGATGCCCTGACCAGGCTGCATCACCGTGGTAATGAGCTTCAAATGGCCCTGCCGGAAGACTCTGCAGCACAATGTAAAAAACAGGAGAAGATCATCGTGTCCTCCCCACTCTACAGAGAAGAGGCACTTTGCTGAGATTCATGAACTTACTTGAGGTGGCAAAAAGAGTTTTCCATCTCTTTTTCATAGCCAGTTAGTCCCATACAGGGTCCCAAGGGTGCTAAAGCCAACCCAGTTACTGCGGGACAAAGATGTGGTACACTCTACAAGTTTGCTAGTCCATCACAGGGCCACACAGAGACAAACACAAAGACTCACATTCACACCAAAGGTACAACTTAGACAAACCAAGGAACCTTTGAAAAATGTCTTTGGACTTCTTTGGGAAGAAGCTGGAGAGCCCAGAGAAAACCCCCACATGCACATGGTGAACAGGAGAACTCCACACAGACATGAACCATTTTTGCATCACTCAAATATTTCATAAAGCAAGCATGCAATAAAATGTTCTTAGGGTCAGAAAATAGACTGATTGAAATTTGTGGACAATGTAAAAAAATGTTGACTCAGGTAAAAGATTTTCCAACTACAATAAGAGATAAAAAGATGAATCAGCAAACTGTTGTTTATTGTCGTCTTTTGTAAATCCATTCACCCACATAGCAAGATCCAATGAGGGGTTGAACAGACCAAACACATGAATCCATCCACACAGGTCAACAAAAACACTCAGGTCAGACACACACTAAACAGACAAAAGTTCATTTCAGTGTTTTTCATAGGTTTTAATAAAGTGATGACTTTGCAGGAGGAAGCGGAGAGTCACACTAGGCCAAGTGTGGCGAAAACAGATACTGACACAGCAGTTTCACAATATGGTTCCCAAACTGCATGAAACATTTACAATTTTCACATCAACATTGGAACAGGCGGAGGGATAGTTATAGTTTTAGCATTCATGTAGCTGATGTGGTAAAGTATACTGTCACTGCTTCGGTATACTTAATCTATTATTTAATCTGTTGTAACTGTTACAATCTGGTATAAATAAACAGATTATTCAACTTTAGATAACTGTGTGATGAGACAAACACACATTTACATTACAAAACATTTCAAAAATGTTACTTGAATGTAAGTGTTTCCAACACAACGTAACTAGAAAAGACTTTACTTAATACTGGTGTTAGAATGTGATCCCACTCATAGTTTTATTTTCTATACCTGTTTGATGTATTTATTTGAAATGCTTTCATCATCATTTCCTGTTTATTTGATTCAGGTGTGTTACATGTGGGTGTGTCTAAATAACATGGCAATCACTCTTAAGTAGCTGTGATCGGCAGTTGAGAGGAGTCTGAGATAAAACGAATTGTTTGCTCGTGTGTTTAATCGAGTGGGAAAGTCCAGGTACCACGCAAAGAACGCTGTAGCATTGCGAACCTGCCAACAGGTTATGGGCCCAGGTGAAACCTGAGAGTTTGCCACCGAGGTGAAGAAGGGCAATCAAGGAGCAGACGAACAGTTGATACGAGCCGCTGGTCACGGCTTCTGGTTTGATGGAGATGAGAAAACTATGAACTCTGGGAAACGAAATTTCTGGGTCACCTTCGATTACAAGGATTAAAAGACACTATTTTGAATCCAGCCGATGCTGATGATGATGACGACGAGGACTCAAGTAAAAATGCGGAGGCATATGCTGAGCTGATCCAGTTTCTGGATGATAAGAGCCTGTCGCTGGTAATGCGGGAGGCAGCTGATGACGGGCGCAAAGCATTACAATCCTGGAGAGACTATCTACCAGAACAAAGGAAACCTCGGATCATCAGTTCATAACCGAACTGACTTCACTCAACAAGGCGGAGAATGAAAGTGTGACTGAGTATATGATTCGCGCTGAGACCGCGATCACGGCCTTGAGAAATGCCGGTGAAACCTGATCGATGGCCTGCTGGTCGCTATGGTCTTGAAGGGGCTACCTGAATCATTCCAACCATTTGCCATCCATGTCACACAGCGAGATGAGACCATGTCTTTTGCTGAGTTCAAAACAGTTGCGCAGCTATGAGGACACTGAAAAAATGCGCGCTACAGCAGCAGGTGACAACGTGATGAAGGCAGAGGTACACCAGAGAGGGAGACCCGCCAGCCCAGGTGAGCGAGGAGCAGAGAAGGACCTGACGTGCTACAGATGCGGCATGAAAGGACATCTGGCCAGAACCTGCTGGCGTAAGCCAGGGTGCAGCTTGTGCAGGAGCAGCACACACCGGGAAAAACACTCTGCAGACGCAGACAGCGAGAACGGACGACGCACGCAAAGCCTGCGGTGAGGTGGAGAGCCAGGATAAAGAGCTTGCCTTCCGAGTGAGTGAAGGAGCGGGCATCAACCGGAAAGGTTTGATGGTCGATTGCGGGGCGACTTCACACATCATCACCGATCTCCAGAAGTTCGTACGCTTTTGATGAGGAACTTCAGGCCGGGCCATGGTTAATTGCGTGAGCTGGCTGATGGGACAAAGCAAAGGAGGGCGGAGCGCCGCGGTGACGCGGAGGTCTGGTTTGATTGACAGCAGACGTGACGATGTATTGAAGGATGCTCTGTACATCCCATCCTACCCACAAGACATTTTCTCGGTGGGAGCAGCAACAGCCAGTGGAGCCACTGTCATCTTCAAGAAAAGGAAGGACGTATTGCTTCACAGAGACGGTACGAAATTTTACATTTATGTGCATGATGGACTGTATTATTTGCGTACGAGTAAAAATGAAAACTCTGATGACCAATGCAAAGGGTGTTTTGACATGCAGACATGGCATGAAATTTCTGGACATTGCAACTATGCAGATATTCAGAAGTTGCAGAATGTCGTTAATGGTATGAAATTCAAGGGTTCAACTACTAAACCTCCTACCTGTGAAGTGTGCATTGAGGGTAAAATGTACCAAACTAGGAATAGAGATCCTGACGAAGAGCAAAAGACCTTTAGAGCTTGTTCATACCGACTTGGCTGGACCAATATATCCAGAGTCCAGAGATGGTCACAGATATGCTGTTTCATTCACTGACGATTTTTCTGGTGCAGTTATGGTGTATTTCATAAAGAATAAGAGCGACACTGTTTTGGCTACAGAAAGCTTTAGCCGACGTTGTTCCATATGGAATGTGAAATGCTTTAGGTCTGACAATACACTGGAATTTACTGAAAGGCTTTCCAGGACCTTCTTCGTAAGCATCGTGACAGACACGAGACGTCAGGCTCCTTACTCGCCGCATCAGGAACGTGAAACTGCCGAGCGAACTGGCGCACTTTTTGATATGGCTCGGCGTATGCTTATTTAAAGCACCTACCTAAAGAGTTGTGGACGTATGCAGTCCAGACTGCTGCTGTGTAAGAAACAGGTGTTTTAACAAGCGTATTGAGCAGACACCAATTGAAGCATTGACGGTAGATTGCCTAACCTGTCCAGGTGATGCAGAAGCTTGGCACAGAGTGTTTTGTCTACAAACAAGATAAAAAGAAAACTAGAATCTAAGAAGTGTAAAGGGTGTTTTTCTTGGTTATGATAAAAACAGTCCTGCATACATTGTTTATTTACCAGACACTAAGAAAGTGCAGAAGCACAGGCTGGTGAAATTTTTGTCTAAAACATGTGCTGAGCAGCAAACCCAGACCCTCCTGGACACCTGTAGACGAATTTTACAGAATAATATATATGACAAAAGTCCAAATTCCCCATGTTAAAAATGAAGAACAAATCCGGTGTGAGGTGAGCTTGAAGTTACTCCATTCCCAGCACAACCAGAGGACGTTAAACATGAACCACAGTCCAGACGTTACCCTTCTAGAGAGAGAAGGAAGCCAGACAGGTACAATTCGACTGTACAATGACTAAACCCTGATTGAAGACGAAACGGACCACCTGCGGAGTAATATTGATTATTGTTACAAAATCACATGCAACATACCAGTTTCATTCAGAGAAGCTGTTACCTCTGATAAATCTAGAGAATGGGCGAAAGCAATGGATGAGGAAATGGCCTCATTAAGGGAAAACAATACGTTTACTTTGTAAAGTTGCCTGAAGGCAGAAGTGCAGTGGGGGGCCGATGGGTGTATGCCATTAAACAACGCCGATGGAACGGAGACGTATAAGGCTCGATACGTTAAGCAAAGGATATAGCCAGAAGATGTGGAGGACTATGAGGAGACATTTTCTCCCACAGCCAACTTAACCAGTGTTAGAGTGCTGATGCAAAAAGCTGTTCAGGAGAACCTGATCCTGCATCAAATGGATGTAGAAAACAGCGCATCTGGAATGCACCATTAGGACTGTAAATTTACATGGAACAAATCCAGAGGGGTAACAATGGGCGAGGTTACACACAAATGAAAAGTTGGTTTGTAAGTTGAAAAATCCCTGTATGGTTAAAATAAGCAATCTAAGTAGAAAACTGAACAAAGTGCTTCATGATTATTTAGGGGTCCAAACGGTTTGTACAAAAACCAAGCTGACCACCAAAGTCTACCTGGAAACTGTTCATGACACGGGGTTATTTTGATAATTTGGGTGATGATTTAATCATAGCAGCAAGTGATGAACATGTATTGAATGTTGTAAAGAACATGCTTACAGCAAGGTTCAAAATGAAAGACTTGGGGAAAACTAATATTATTTTCTTGGTATTGATTTTGACCAGAAAGGTGAATGTGTAACCATGTCACAGAAAAGATACATTGAAAAGATCCTGGAGAGGTTTAACATGGGTGATCAGGGCCAAGGTCCACACCATGTGAACATAAATTAGATTATACAGACAATGAAGCACTGGGTGATGTTACTAAGTACAGGGAGGCGGTAGGCAGGCCTCATATCTAACTGTGTGTACCAGACCTGATTTAAGTTTTGTCGTCAGCAAATTATCACAATATTTTAGTAGGCCCACAGTACAGCAATGGAATACAGTTAAACATGTTTTATGTATATTTGAGAGGTACAAGTGATAAGTCTTTGTGTTTTAGAAAAAGTGAATATCTTGGTCCGAGCTATAGTATGTGTTGATTGGGCTTGATGTACAAAACAGACTTAGTAATAACAGGTTATTGTATTAGCTTCAAGTGAAGAGGGGAACGCGTTTCCTGAAACAAAGAAGCAGCCCACTGTAATTATCCACCTGTGAGGCAGAGTATGCTGTTTCAAGGGCGTAATTATCCAGGAGTGTTTGTATCTGACTCAACTGTTGGAAGGAAAATGATAAACATCAATATGCACTTCCAAAGGTGTAATGTAAGATAACTAAGGTACTATAGCCCTGCCAAAATCCAGTTAGCAGACAGAGATAAAACATATAGACATACAAGTACCACTTACTCAGATCATTGGTAAACAGTAAGATAGTTTTGGAGTACTGTCCAACAGAAGAAATGGTGGCAGATTTAATTACTAAACCAGCAACAAAATTTGTGTTAGAAAATTTGACAAATTTGTGTTTGGATATGTTTGAACGTGATGTCGAGAATACAGTAATATGACTGGCGGGGTGTTAGAATGTGATCCCACTACAGTTTTATTTTCAAGTACCTGTTTTTCTGATGTATTTTATTTGAACAAGCCATCATCATTTCCTGTTTATTTGGATTCAGGTGTGTTGCTACATGGGTGTGTCTAAATAATATATAATCACTCTCAGCTGTGATCGCAGTTGAGAGTGGAGTCTGAGAGTGAAACGAATTGTTTGCTCGTGTGTTTAATCGAGTGGGAAAGTCCAGGTACCACGCAAAGACGCTGTAGCATTGCGAACCTGCCAACACTAGGAGGTAATTGTATTAGTAACATTATCTAAAACATCACACTTTGTCTGCAGTGGTTGACCTCAGCACAACATATGATAAACAGAAAAACTATGAATCCCTTTTGTCCTTGTTTAGATTTTTGAGAGGAAACGGGTCAGAACCTCTCTCTGCATCACTCTGTAACAGCAAAAGCATCAAACTGAAAATTCTCTAAAATTATTTGAAAAAATGAAAAGAACTGTACTTCCTCAAAAAATACTATGAACTGAAGTTGGAAACCACACCTTAAACTATAATCAGATCTTTCTGCAATTTGCTCCAAAGTTGGTAGGGAACCGTTACAGGGGTAGAAGAAGTTTTTTTTGTTTTTTGTTTTTTTTAAGATCTGCTGATCTCTTTTACATTTAAAATCAACTTTGGCTCCATTTAAGCTCATTCTGCTTTAATGCACAGCAGAATTTGATGTTGAAGGATGGAGGAGGAGATCCAACACCTCTGTGGTTTTCAAAGGTAGAGCCTCAGCTCCAAGAAGCAAGTCTTCTGATTTGATTTAATTTATATAAATGTTTATACTTTTTAGGATTTTAACACAAAATAATGTTAACTTATTTTCCTGTTTCTTTGGTCTCCCACATCTTCTTTAAAAACAATCAGGCATCCATATCTATTTAATCTATTCCTATTATGTACAGTATATTTTGAAATAGTTCCAGATTTTTAGAATAAAGTGCTCATTTTCAATGTTTCTTCATTTGTAACTATTTTAGGTAGATTTGTGTTTTGACTGAGTTTAATTTTTCCAGCTTAAGTTAAAATTTTAAGCTTAAATGATTTATAATTTGTGTCTAAAATGTCTTTTACCATATTTCAATTTGTTTATCAATTAATTGGGTCAATAGCGTATACTTGTATGGCCTTAAATAAGGCCCATGGTGCTTTGCAGTCACAAGTCCTAGTCACCCATTCACACATTGATGGAGGCAGAACTGCCATGTGGTGTCAACCAGACCACCAGTAGCAATGTGAAGGTCAGTGTCCTGCTAAAGGACACTTAAAAAATATATATTGCCAAAAATAGTTGAAGGTTTTACACACCCACTCACACTGTTTGAGCCTAAAGTATTTAAAGGGAGAAGGACGTTCAGGAACATCTCAGCATCACCTCATCTTTTTACATACTAGTTTCTCAAACTTTCACAAGAGTCAGCCAAGATTATTGGACCAACAACTAAGAGTACCGGACACACCAGTGACTAATTTCACAATAAAGCAGCTGGTCTGAGAACAGGAACTTTCTGCAGTGCCCAAAAAGCAGAGATTAGCAGGTTGTTTACTGATACATTTAGACTTACTTGTTGTATTTCAGGTGGTTACATTGTCTTTTGAATGTTCAACATCAGCATCAATTATTATAAAATACATCATTAACTGTCACAGGTAAATGATGCTCACTGTTACAGTGAGCTGTCACTCTGTTATGACTAAAAAGAAAAGCTGAGCCAGAAGTTTAAGGTTTCATCATTGTCTTTTCAAGAAAAAACTTTGCATTATTTCAGTATGAATCCAAGACTTTTCCAAACAACCATGTTCCTGTTTTTGATAATTTTGGTCATATTTTCTTAAACCAAGCAGAAGTCCAAGCATCTGGCATCAGGCTTCATCATCACCTGCTGTGTTTAGATCATTTGTTTCCTCCGTGTGTCATCATCAACGCTAATACTTACTGTAAGTTTAAACAATTTTTTGTTTTTTGGTTTTACGTACCTACATTTAATTTTTTTTTATCAGAATTATTGATTGTGTGTCACTCGCTTAAGCCTTAGTAATAATTGCCCTTTTTGCTACATAGGAAAAAATGGGCAAACCTTGTGCTCAGATATTACCTTTTTTTCCCATGACCTCCGACAATATTTTAACAATAGCCTGAAGTCTTCCATCGATACAGCAGCCCAGCTGAAAATAAAAATACTGAAACTGAATCCAAAGACACCTTGGAGAAACTGTGCTATTTTAAAATTGATGAGACCTCTGTGGTGAGAAGTGAAAGGAAAATTTCAAAACAAATTTAACAGTCGACTATGACTGTTTTTTAAGGATCAGCTAAAAATCTACAACCATGCCATCAAACGGGCAAGGAGACGTTATTTTCAACCCCATCACAGTCAACACAACCCCCTGTTTCTTTTTAAGATAATTAATCTTTTTATTGAACATAGATTTTGATAAATCCATTATGCCTCAGTCACAAATGGAATGTAAGGACTTTTTAAGACCAATTCAGGAGAAAAAGTCACGTTATTAGATCTAACCTTCAACCAGTACATAACATTAATCCTAGCAGGTCAGTGGCATCGTCTCTACCTGAGGAAACGCTGGAGAGTTTTGTCCCGGTCGATGAAAAGATAATGGTCAATTTTTTCCTACAAACCCTACAACCTGCCTTTTAGATCCCATTCCACCTTCTCTTTTGAAAACATTTATGGATGTTTTGAGTCAGAGCATTTAAATATAGTAAACTGCTCTCTTCAGATGGGTGAAGAAGAGTAGCTTGGACTTAAATATTATGGACAATTACAGACCTGTATCCAACTTACCATTTTTAGGTATAAATATTAAAAAAATTGCTCAAATGAACAAAACATTTTGGGAAAAAAGCTAATCTGGTTTTAGGACGAATCACAGTACTGAGACGGCCCTTTTAAAAATTTTAGATTATCTCAGATATAATTCTGACTCAGGCAAACTTTCTGTTCTGGTACTTCTGGATCTTAGGGCCGCCTTTGATACAGTATTTTATTAGACAGACTTAGGAGTCCGGTTGGCCTCTCAGGGACTCTTCTTAACTGGTTCCTGATTTCTATCTTACAGATCTAATTCTTTGTAAGTATGGATACTATTCCTCAAGAATCCACAAAATTAGTTGTTGTGGGGTTCCTAAAAACTTTTTAGTTCATAAATGTTGCCTTCTGGGGATGCTTTCTCGAAGACACAGCGTTGACTTTCAAAGCTACAGTGATTATACACACCGTACATTGCAGTGTTCTGATGATCTTGAACCTATTAACACTCTTAATTGTATGTTAGATATAAAAATCGCTTGGATGGCAGTGAACTTTACAGCGCAACAGGGACAAAACAGGTTTTCATCATTGGTCCTGAAGATAACAGAGAGATGATTTACCTAAACTGAGTAAATTTTAAACCTTCAATGTGTGAGAAACTGGCCGTACTTTTCCGACTCTGGCCTGAGTTTTATTCTTCACATCAGACACGTTAAAAGCATTGCCAGAGTCCACCCATTCCTCTCTCTTGCCAGCACAGAGGTGCTGATGCATGACGGCTTAGTCGTTTAGATTATTATAATGCCCTGCTCTCTGCTTTACTCAAAAAGTCTATTTCAAATCTACAACTATTACAGAACTCAGCAGCACGAGTTCTGACGAGGACCAGAGGGCAGAACAAATTACAGTAGTTTTAAATTGCTTGATTTAAAGTTCTTTGAATTTTTTAAAAATGTTTTAATGGTCTTGGACCTTCTTAATAAACCCATCTGCTTTTAAGATACAAACCTTCACTAACCCTGAGGTCCAACGGCACCAGCCTCTTAGTTGTTTCTAAGGTGAGGACATAGACACACGGTGAGGCCTCGTTCCACCATTATAGTTTTTGCTGTGGAACAGCCTGCTGCAGATCCAGAGACTGTAAAGGTTTTTAAGAAGAGGCTCAAGATCCACCTTTTTAAATTTGCTTTTACCAAACTTTTGTAATTGCTAAATTACTTTATTCTTTATTTATTTATTGGTATATCTATTTTCTCTACTTATTACAATTTTAACTTTTATAAGGACTATTATTATTATTATTATTATCATTATTATTATTATTATTGGTGCTTCAATATACTACCTTTTTAATTGTTATAATATTTATGATATTTCATGTATTTATTTTTTTTTATTGTTATATATATATATATATATATACATATATTTTCTTTATATATGCTGTTACGTTCACAAACGTACAGGTCTAGGGCGGAGGTGTACGTAACATAAACACACACAATGAGGAACTTTTAAAGATTTTATTGAACGTGGAGATGGGGAGGTAGGGACTAAGGTTGGGCCAAAGGGATTTGAAATTAATAGAACAAAATCATGAGGTCCTCCCACAATCTTCCCACAATCTCCCACAATCTCTCCCCACATCTTCCCATATCTCCCACACCTCCTGGCTAATCTCCCACACCTTCCACACCCTCCAACACAGCAAGCTCAAACCATTCATCTGGTAGTGATCCAGCAGCCTCCTCCAGGTGGCTCACAGGAGCTTATATGCAGGCCTGGTGGCTGGCTTTGGGGCCTGATTGTGCAGCTGGTCAGGTCTCCACCAGGTGTCTTCACCAGCCTCTTAAGCACATGAGGAAGGAAACAAAAGAAAGACATGAAAAACCCTGCATGTAAATAACGCTTAATGTTTTTTTCTACTCACTCTTTTATCTTGGAGATCCATTGTTCTTCGGGCACAACTACCTTTCCTTAGTACATTTTAATGCTCCTCCATTCCATCTGATGTGCAAGTACAAGGTATGCAACTCAAGAATGCTAACCTCACATCATCTGTAGGATTTAGCCCAGGGTGACGACATAAGCAGAAACGTAAGGTCGTTTAATATGTCCATCATAGAGGAAGTATAATGAAGTGGAAGGACAAATTATGAGGACCGACAGCAGCAACTAGAAATCTAATAAAAAGCCATATTCTCATGCTATGCTAATGAACTGTCTTGGTGCATTTAATAAAGCAGAGGTGTCCAACCTTTTTGCACCCAAAAAACCCTGTTCAGCAGAGAAACTGTGTGTGTGTGTGTGTGTGTGTGTGTGTGTGTGTGTGTGTGTGTGTGTGTGTGTGTGTGTGTGTGTGTGTGTGTGTGTGTGTGTGTGTGTGTGTGTGTGTGTGTGTGTGTGTGTGTGTGTGTGTGTGTGTGTGTGTGTGTGTGTGTGTGTGTGTGTGTGTGTGTGTGTGTGTGTGTGTGTGTGTGTGTGTGTGTGTGTGTGTGTGTGTGTGTGTGTGTGTGTGTGTGTGTGTGTGTGTGTGTGTGTGTGTGTGTGTGTGTGTGTGTGTGTGTGTGTGTGTGTGTGTGTGTGTGTGTGTGTGTGTGTGTGTGTGTGTGTGTGTGTGTGTGTGTGTGTGTGTGTGTGTGTGTGTGTGTGGTGTGTGTCTGTTGTTTGTTAGAACAATAGAAACAGATGGTTCAGTCACATTATGGTGTACAGAACAAACCTAACTTAATTTTTTCTTTTTTCTTTTTTTCGTGGTATCAGTTTTAACCCGAGGAAAATAATCTAAAAAAAACCAAATAGATTGCAATTTGGAAACTTCTAGCAAAACTCAGCTCACAATTTTAATCAACAGCTGGGCGGTTCAAAGGAGAAATGGCCGCATGTCACAAAATTAGAATTGTTTCTAAAAAACTGCTTTTCAAATAAAGGTCAAAATGATTGAATTAATCTGCTATTTTGTGTCATTTGAAGGTAGCGGAAAACAAAGAAACTGAAGAAAATCTCATAGAATTCGGATGCAAAAAATGAGCAACTGACTTTGGAGAAAAGAGATTTACAAAACCAGACTGAAGATCTGAAGATGAACATGACAAAGCTGACTGGAGAAGCTGTTCTTCAAGAACCAAACCATGGAGATGACGTACAATATGACACCAAAACCAGAATGGAGCAGCTGAGAAAAACCGCGGACAACCGGAACAAGATCCTGGCAGCAAAATCATTAGTTACTCCAACTCTTCCCCAGCTGATCTATTCTGCCCTGATGGAGTGTAAATTTATACTGTGACTCTGGACAAACATTTGCTTGTATCAGTAAACAAAAATAAATGTAGCTGACGAGTATAAAACTTTGAATCAAATTAAGAAAACAAGAAATATAACCAAGTAGTTTGTTTTGTAAATAGAATTTTATTCTTTTTGGTAGTAAGCTATCTATTTATGTTCTACAGTTTTATTTAATTTTACAGCTATATAGGGTTTTTAAAGTTAAAAGTCAACATTTGGTGTCATGGTGCCTCTGTCAGTCTCTCCTCCCCTCCCCGCTGGCATTCTCTTTGATTGACCCAGCCAGGACACTCATCTCATCACCTGCCAGCCTTCTATGAGTTCCCACCCAGCATTCATCACTACTAAGTAACCCTTTATCTACAAAAATTCCAAAAGGTTCTTACCTGTCCTTCCCTCACGAGCAGCCTGATTCTAGCAGCCCTCAAGAACCCAGCCACCACAGATCCAGACCAAGACAATCAACTCCAAGCTCGCCATGACTTACTCAAGTCCCGTCTTCCACCACAACCACAAGTCAACGCTCTTCACTGGTCGTCTTCCCAAACAATAAATCATCTTATTTTTCAGCACCTCCAGCTCTTTCTGGGTTCCAACGCCTGGGTCTGTTTTACTTAAGTGATTCTATAGAACAAATCACAAACTCCAGACCCAGCTGACTGGTGAATTCTCCACTTTACAGTTTCCCAGCAGGGAGTTGTCCTGGGTCGCCAAGTCGATGCTTTAGCCCAGATGGCCACCGCGCCATAAGTCCTTTTTTGCAACATTGATGGAATATCGCAAACCCTGATGAATTTGACCAGGCAACCCGTCATTAATCCCACAACCAGTTTCGCTCAACATGCCTATTGCCACTTCCGTTCCGTCACCACCCAGAGCCTTTTTTCGGCGATGTTGAAGCCTGCTTTGTAGACAACCATCTAACACCATTCTTCACTCCACTACACTTGACTCACCTCTTCCATTAGTACCAGATTCCTCACATAAGTCTGTGGAGGAACCCATGCAGATCGGTCACTCCAAACTAACACCTGAAGAACGCTAAAAATGTTAGAAGGAAGGTTCTGCTTACTGGGCGGAACCATATTATCTATCACAGTGTAAAACCACGCGTAAAAAGGAAACCTCCCCATTAGAAGACAGGCTTAGGCAGGTGATCTTGTGCTATCCACAGCAAATAATTATTCCTGTCAAACTTAAGGTCAATATCCCAACTCAGCTTACCTAATGGAAGACTATTTTCAAAACCCTTCTGGGCATTACGAAGTTTTTAGTAATGTGCTCGGCTTAACAATGCCCCAGCAGTTTTCAGAGGGTAGCACGACGCATCAGAGATTTCCTCAACCGCTTTGTATTTGTTTAGCTTGACAAAATTGAAACCCATGTAGGTCCAGTCCTGGAAAGGCTATTGGAAAACCTACTCTATGTCACAGCTGAAAAATGTGAATCTATGTCTCCTCGATCCCCTTCCTTGTGTACATCTTGAAGCCGGTAGCATCTGACCTGATCCTGTCAAGATTAAAGCGGTCTCCAAAGGAGTAATCCCTGAGACCAGAAAGAAATTACAACAATTATTGGGTTTCACCAATTTCTACCGCCGCCTATATTTGGAATTATAGCAGTATTGCATCTCCCTTTAACCAAACTCACCTCACGGTCAGACCCTATCAATGGAACTCCAAGGCTCAAAACAGCTTTTGGACAACCCGAGACTCTTAAGTTACTGCATCCATTCTCATTTAATCCAGACTCAGCATGACACTTCATCGTGGAAGTTGACACCTCCGATTCTGGACTGGGAGCTGTGTGTGTGAGGCCCTGCCTCCCGCCCATATCATTCACAGTGCCCCCGCATTTACGCTAGCCGGGTATTGGAAGTCCGGTACAAGGTCTGCAGTTTCTTCGGGATTAGAGGGTTATGTGTCTTGAGGAGTGGTCATGGATTCCTGATCCCTACATTGACCCATCCATGATCGAGAACTTATACTGTGCTCATCTCGACCAGTGTCTTGGAATCCCTGGAAGCGGTCGTTAAGGGCAGGGTACTGTCATGGTGCCTATGTCTCCAAGCCACGTCACAACTTATCTCAAGTACCGGTTCATATTCACGTCACTACTACAACTCCAATACCATCACTAGTGCTCTTTCCGAACAATAAATCATCTTATTCACCAACTAACTCTCTCCTGTGCTCTTTCTAAATCAGCTGCCTGGGTCTGGTTTTGCTGCTTAATCAAGACAATTTTGTTTCTTTTCTTTTCTTACCTACAGTTTTTCAGACATGTCCCAAAGACTGATTCAGTTTTCAGAAAGCTATTTTTTTTTATAACTTAAAGTCTCAGTGAAACATGGAACTTAAAGTAGGTAGTTTGTCAAAAAGTAAACAAATCAGACCTGGTGGTTATCAGCAGTCTTGGAGGAACAGGTTTGTCAGCAAAATGTTAAACTAAGATGGTTTTCTGCATTTTTTAAAACTGAAAAAGTTGTAAATGCTTATATTTCATAATTGCATTTACAGAACTTCATCGTACAGCATAATACTACTATGGGACATCTGGCACGGATACTGGATTGGTTTACAAAAAGTGAACAACATCTGGATCTGGGTGGATGGCAGTCCAGACACACTTGGGTAAAGAAGAATTCTAACTACATATTAACATGTTGATTAAATGTACTGATGGGTTTTTATTTATTTTTAGGTACTGGAACAACCTAGGAAACTCAAAAAATTTTGCATATATAATCCAAAATGCAACTTTGACCCAGAGCTGGTTCCAACACAGAAATGTCTTTGAGAACAGATTCATCTGTGAGATTAAAGCTTTAATTTTCTGATCAGTTAAACTGAACTTTTTTTCTGCTACTGTGTTTCTTCTGTTTACTTTTTCATTTTTTAGTTGAAAGGAGATATGTTATAAACCTCAATATCATGATTAAAATAGTTCCAATCAAGCCTCAAATCTCAGAATATTAGCTTTAAAATGTCTGCAGCTCTGGGTTGTTGCATAACTTTGACCTCCTGATCTCCTAAAAACAAACCCTGACCAGCCCACA
>CM074491.1:5790128-5802893 GCA_037389245.1 Oryzias sinensis
CCAGAGCTGCAGACATTTGAAAGCTAATATTCTGAGATTTGAGGCTTCATTAACACAATTTCAATCATGATATTAAGGTTTATAACATATCTCCTTTCAACTAAAATAATAAAAAAGCAAAGACAGAAAAAACACAGTAGCAGGAAAATAGTTCAGTTTAACTGATCAGACTTTAATCTTTAACTTTAATCTCACAGATGAATCTGTTCAAAAAGCCATTTCTGTTTATGATCCAGCTCTGGGTAAAAGCTGGATTTTTGGCTATAATGGCAAAGTTCTCTGAGCTCCCTGGGTTGTTCCAGTACCTAAAATTTAATAAAAACCCATCAGTACATTTAATAAACATGTTAATATGTAGTTAGAATTCTTCTTTACCCAAGTGTGTCTGGACTGCCATCCACCCAGGTCCAGTTGTTGTTCACTTTTTGTAAACCAATCCAGTATCCGTGCCAGATGTCAAAGTAGTATGTTATTGTATTTTTGATGAATGTCTGTAAAAGTAATTGTGAAATAGAAACATTTACAAATTTTTTCAGTTTTAAAAAATGAACAAAATCCATTTAGTTTAACATTTTGTAACAAACCTGTTCCTCAAGACTGCTGATAACCACCAGGTCTGACTTCATGCTTTGACAAAACTGTCGACTTTGGTTCCATGTTTTCCACGGATAGCGTAAGTTATAAAAAAAATAGCAGCTTTCCTGAAAATGAATCCAGTCTTTTGGACACGTCTGACAAACTGTAGGTAAGAAAGAAAGGGAAAAAAAAAACAAAATGCTGAAATTTTAACTTTTATCCTATATGACGTCCCCTGTGGTTAGGGGGGTCGAAAAGAATACTACCAACGTATTCCCTGCGTGTGGTAAAAGGCGACTAAAAGAGACGGAGCGAGAGGACTGGGAATCCTCTCCCCTGTAACTACATTCCTAACTACGGACAGGCTAAAATTGTGTGCCTTGTCTAGGCTACCCCACCTTGGTGGGACACAGCCTTGGTAAATGAAAAAAAAAATCCTATATGACTGTAAAATAAAATAAAAATGTAGAAAATAATTGAATAAAAAACACCCCCAAAAAGAATAAAAATCTATTTACTGTTGTACATATGTTATCCCATATTTACTCAGAACTTTTGTACTGTTGTGTTATCATATATGTTAGTGTGTTCATTGTTTTTCTGCGAGGAACGTGATCCTGGGAATGCAGTAAAAGATTTTGTAATGACCCGGCGGCAGCTGCTCACTTAAATATGCAAGAAATGGACCTAATCTACAGCGGTGAACAAACGATCACAAGGGATGTTTTGATTAGCTTCCTGACAATGTCAAGAAATGTTTCGATTAGTTTCCTAACTTTCGTAAACTCTGTGTGTATATGTTTGTACCTCTTACCCTTTAGAAACAAAAAGTCAGATGTTGTATGCTAGGAAACGCCCAGATTCTAATAAAGATGGGAGCAGAGCATTGCAAAACTGAGAGCAAACTAGTGCGTTGTCTGAGTACAAGCTTTTACTTTGCTCTCCACGTGAAAGGACTTCCTCAAGTCCACGTCCTTTCTTTCGGCATACATAATTGAGACATGTTGGATTAGGTTTAGATCTAACATTTACAAAACAAACTACTTTGTTATATTTCTTGTTTTTTCTAAACTTGATTAAAATTTTATATAAATCAAACAAATTCTTTTGTTACTGATAAAGAAAACATTTGTCAGAATCACAGATTAAACATTTACCTCCATCAGGGCAGAAGAGATCACCTGGAAAGTTGGTGTAACTGATGATTGCTGCCTGGATCTTGTTGAGTTTGTCACTGTTGTTTCTCAGCTGCTCGTTCTGGTTTTGTAGGATTGTCATGTTAACCGTCATCTCCTTGGTTTGGTTCTTTAAGAACATCTTTTCTGCAGTCAGTTTTGTCATCTTCATCTTCAGATCTTCAGTCTGGTTTTGTAAATCTCTCTTCTCTAAAGTCAGTTGCTCATTTTTTGCTTCCAGGTCACTCAGGTTTTTCTTTTGTTTGTTTGTTTCCATGGCAACTGCATTCCAAATGACACAAATAACCATTAATTCAATCATTTGACCTTTATTTAGAAAAGCAGATTTTCACAGAAGCAATTGTAATTTTGTGACAAGCATTCATGTAATGTTTCAGGATTCTGGAATTTGTTTGTCTCACTGAACTGCAACTCTTGATTAAAAATTGATAAAAAAAAATTCCTAGAAGTTTCCAAAATTAAATCTATTGTCCAGTGTTTGTAGATTATAGCCCTTCAAGTTAAAGAGATGATGCACATTTAGGTTTGGTTTGTCTGACACACAATGACTGACTGAACAGCATCTGTTTAATGTTGTTCTAACAAACTTTGGGATAAATGATAATTTATCGCGGCTAGGTAGCTCGGTTGGTAAGGTGAGGGCTCCCATGCAGGAATCTAGGGTCCGATTCCCAGAAGAGAATGAACAATGGTAACAATGGTAATGGGGCAATTACCATATCAATGGCGAGCAAGTAACATCACCCAGTGAGTGCCCTTGAGCAAGACCCTTAAGGCTATTGCCTCCTGAGCGCGGTTCGGCTGCAGCTCACCACTCCCCCAGCAAGGTTATTATAGTTAACGAAAACGAACTAAAAAACTAAAACTAGAACTGAAAAAACATTTTCGTTAACTGAAATAAAAATAAAAACGACAATTAAAAAAAAAACGAAAACTAACTAAAACTGTTTGTTGTGTGTATAAAATGAACTGAAACTAACTAATATTAACCCCAAAAAATACTTTGTTTTCGTCTTTGTTAATACATAAGACTTTTGGGATGTCTATTTACTTCACGCTGCTAGTTTTACTGTGTATCTGAACCTTACGGCATCACGTAGTCTGTGACGTCACATGATGTCTGTCAGACACTGCCGGCTAGCGCGGTCATAGACATTTACATGAGCGTGATGGCTGCATTAAAAGTTGTGCCTTGTAGTCGAAGCAGGAGACAAAATTTGTGGAACGCTCCTCAAAGGGAAAAACCCTACGAATCTAAAAGTACATTGTGGTGGATGTGGTCAAAATGCGAATTTCCCCATTGTGGGATAAATAAAGTAACAATTATTATTATTATTATTATTATTATTATTATTATTATGTTATTAAGTGCTTTCCTTGTTTATTAGTCAATTCGCTTTCAAAGCAGTTTTTGTAGCATTTGCAGATCAAATGTTTTTTGTTTCCATACACAGTGGATTCATGTCTATTGTATATCTAGAAGTATATCTCATTTATTATGGCAGTTCTATCTTTCATCAAAACCTCTGCCAGTCTCATGAGCAAACTGAAGTGGATCCATTATTGGGTCAGTTAGCTGTTTGATGTGATCCTTTATGATCCTTTATGATCCTCCACATGGACTCCATTGTCAGGGATGCAAAGGTCACAGGATGGAAATCATTCAGGACCTCAGGGTTGCTTTTTCTTTCTATGACACGGAGAAAGCAGTGACGTCATCCCCCCGCCTCCCCTCTGCTAATGCTTTTAAGAAATGATTATTGAGACAAGTTTCCCAGGGTGGATGTGAAAATGCAAATACAATCCCCTCTTTGCATTTTCGTTTTAATTATGACACAGAATAAGCGGTTTTAAGTATAAAATGAAAAAGCATTTTGAAATATTGCTTTTTCATTTGAATTTTGAGGCATTTGATTCAGCTACATTTAGAAAATTAAAAAGCATTTCTGTTGATCCATTTTATTTGTCAAATTAGACATTTCTAAATGAATTTTGCTACACATTTACCAGGGACCTTTTTTTTTAAATGAAATGTCAGATTCCCTTTTCTTTATCATTTTAATTAAGTGACAGAATAAGCTGTGTTGAGGAAGGAAATGAAAAAGCATTTTGGTGGATTGCTTTTTCATTTTATTTTTGAGTCAAAAAATGCAGCTTCATTTTGAAAATGAAAAAGCATTTCTGGTTTTGACTTTGCTTTTTTTTATGCCACAGAATCGCTTCCACACTGTCTGGCTCTGTGGTGCTGTGAGGAAACTATATAATGGGGATCCATTTATTTCAAGGGCCCAGCCCGACCACGGCGATCATAGCTGCAGCGCTCCCCCCAACACAGCAGTTCAGGGCCCACTCTATACCTAGTAACCCTTGTGCTATTCTAGCCACTTCAACATTGGGAGTTGGGTCATCTAGACCCACTAGACAGTGCTCTGAACCTTTTTTCTTCAATGATTTGTGATCTTCACTGGTGTCCATGGATTACATGAAATCTTTCCACCTTTATCCACCTTTGTCATGGTAGGAAGAACACGTCAATGTAAGGGTGGGGTCATCTAAGATAGCACAATTAAACACACAGAGCAGGGTCCCTGCTGGTCTAATGAGAAGGAGCAACGCAGCAACAGCACCCCCTACAGGTAGAGCCGGTAATGGATCCCCTAGAGAAAAAAATGGGCAAGAAAAAAAAGAATATAAATAATAAAATATAACAATTATAGTACTTAAAAATAAAATACATAAAATTATTAAAAACATAACCATCAATATAAACCCTCACATTTTATTTTCATGAATATCATAACAATAAAAAAGGGGTGGTATATTGAAAACATAATAATAATAATAACTGTCCTTACATACAGTAAGTAAAAAGCGTATTAAGTAGAGAAAATGGATGTATCAATAAATAGATAAAGAATTAAATAATTTAGCAATTACAAAAGTAATGTAAAAGCTAATCTAAAAAGGTGGGTCTTGAGCCTCTTCTTAAAAACCTTTTCAGTCTCTGTAAAGAGATCCTGAGGATCTCTGGCTGGCTGTTCCATAGGGAAGACTAATGGTGGAACGAGGCCTCACCATGTGTTTGGGTCCTCATCTTAAGAACAACTAAGAGGCAGGTGCCATAGAACCTCAGGGTTAGCGAGGGTTTATATCTGAAAAGCAGATTGGTCAATTAAGAAGCCCCAAGACCATTAAAACATTTATAAACCATTCAAAGAACTGTAAAATCAATCTTGAATTGCACAGGGAGCCAATGCAGCAATTTTAAAACTAGTGTAATTTGTTTCTGCCCTCTGGTCCTCGTCAGAACTCGTGCCGCTGAGTTCCGCAGTAGTTGTAGATTTGAAATTGACTTTTTAAGTAAACCAGAGGGCAGGGCATTATAATAATCTAAACCAGTGGTCCCCAACCACCGGGCCGCGGGAAATTTTGGCACCGGGACGCACAGAAAGAAAAAATAATTTCCATTTTATTGTTTTTTCGAAAAAAACGTTTTATTTTGAAAAGTGACCTGATTCTCTCTGTTACATCCGTCACACTTAACGCACGTCAAAGTCGCGACATCAAACATCACGTGATAGACCCCACTAAAATCAAACCCAAACAACCAAAATGAGCAAAGAACATTATTATTATTGTTATTATTATTACTAAAGAGAAAATACCACCCCCAGTACACGGTAAACGTGTCTTGCGTTGCACCTCAACCCCCCACCCCACACACACACCGGTCCGCGGTAAACGTGTCAACAAAAAGGTTGGGGACCACTGGTCTAAACGACTGAAGATAAATGCATTAATCAGCACCTCTGTGCTGGCAAGAGAGAAGAATGGGCAGACTCTGGCAATGCTTATAAGATGATAAAATCCTGTTTTTACAACGTTTCTGATGTAAGGAAGAAAACTCAGGCCAGGGTCAAAAAGTACACCCAGGTTTCTCACACATTCAGAAGGTTTAAAATTCCCAAGTTTGGGTAAAATCATCTCTCTTTTGTCTTCAGGACCAATGATCAAAACTTCAGCTTTTTCTTGTTTAAGCTTTAAGAAGTTCACTGTCATCAGCGACTTTATATCTAAAAGGCGATGTACAGCTGTGTATCATCAGTGTAGCTGTGAAAGTCAATGCTGTGTCTTCTGATGACATCCCCAAGAGGCAACATATGTAAATGTAAAAGTTTTGGGGAACCGATATTTCATGGATCCTTGAGGACAGAATTTCCATACATACAAAAAAGTGTCGATCTGTAAGATAAGAATGAAACGAGTTAAGAAATGTCCCTGAGAGGCCAACCGGACTCCTAAGTCTGTCTAATAAAATACTGTATCAAAGGCGGCCCTAAGATCCAGAAGTACCAGAACAGAAAGTTTGCCTGGGTCAGAATTATATCTGAGATCATTTAAATATTTAGAAGGGCCATCTAAGTACTGTGATTTGTCTTAAAACCAGATTTTTTCCAAAATGTTTTGTTCGTTTGAGCAATTTTTTCAATAATTTTACCTATAAATGGTAAGTTGGATACTGGTCTGTAATTGTCCGTAATATTTGAGTCCAAGCTACTCTTCTTCTGATGGGGCCTTACCACCGCTTTCTTACAGGGAGAGGGGGAGACACCCATCTGAAAAGAGCAGTCTACTATATTTAAAAGCTCTGACTCAACGAATCCATAAATGTTTTAAAAAGAGAAGGTACAATGGGATCTAAAAGGCAGGTTGTAGTGTTTGCTTGGGAAAAAACTTGACCATTATCTTTTCATTGACCAGGACAAAAACTCTCCAGCGTTTCCTCAGGTAGACACGATGCCACTGACCTGCTAGGATTAATGTTATGTACTGGTTAAAGGTTAGATTAATAACATTGACTTTTCTCCTGAATTGGTCTGCAAAGTCCCTACATTCCGTTTGTGACTGAGGCATAGTAGATTTATCAAAATCTATGTTCAATAAAAAGATAAATTATCTTAAAAAGAAACAGGGGGTTGTGTTTATTGTCTGTGATGAGATTTGAAAAATAACGTCTCCTTGCTCGTTTGACGGCATGGTTGTAGATTTTTAGCTGATCCTTAAAAAAGTCATAGTCGACTGTTAAATTTGTTTTTCTAAATTTTCTTAACCGGTCTCCTGCAAATTCTCATCAATTTTAAAATAGCACCATTTCTCCAAGGTGTCTTTGGATTCAGTTCCAGTATTTTTATTTTCAGCTGAGCTGCTGTATCGATGGAAGACTTCAGTCTATTGTTAAAATGACCAATCGGAGAATCGCAGGAAAAAGGTCAAATCTGAGCACAGGCTTGCCCATTTTTTGTCTATATGTAGCTAACAGGGCAATTATTACTAAGGCTTAAGCGAGTAACACACAATCAATAATTCTGGTAAAAAAAATTAAATGTAGGTACATAAACAAACAAACAAAAATAACTTGTTTAAACTTACAGTAAGTGATGGCAACGTTGATGATGGCACACAGGATGAAACAAATGATCCCAAAACACAGCAGGTGATGAAGCCTGATGCCAGATGCTTGGACTTCTACTTGGTTTAAGAAAATATGACCAAAATTATCAAAAACAGGAACATAGTTGTTTGGAAAAGTCTTAGTTCTTAACTGAAAGAATACAAAGTTGTTGTTTTTTATGTAAAATAGCAAGCTTCTGGCTCAGCTGTTCTTTTTTAGCCATAACAGAGTGACAGCTCACTGTAACAGTGACATAATTTACTGTGACAGTTAATGATGTGTTTTATAATAATTGATGCTGATGTTGAACATTCAAAGACAAATCTCAACCACCTTAAATATAACCAGTAAGTCCTAAATGTACATCAAGTAAACAACCTGCTAATCTCTGCTTTTAGGCACTGAAAGTTCCTCTGTTCTCAGACCAGCTGCTTTATTGTGAAATTACAAACATCCTGCAGATTTTCTACATTTACCACTGGTGTTAAGTCACTGGTGTGTCCGGTACTCTTAGGTGTTGGTCCAATAATCTTGGCTGACTCTTGTGAAAGTTTGATAAACTAGTATGTAAAAAATGAGGTGATGCTGAGATGTTCCTGGACGTCCTTCTCCCTTTAAATACTTTAGGCTCAAACAGTGTGAGTGGGTGTGTAAAACCTTCAACTATTTTTGGCTATATATTTTTTAAAGTGTCCTTTAGCAGGACACTGACCCTCACATTGCTACTGGTGGTCTGGTTGACACCCTGCATGGCGGTTCTGCCTCCATCAAAGTGTGAATGGTGACTGGGACTTGTGACTGCAAAGCACCATGGGCCTTAATCAAGGCCATACAAGTATACGCTATTGAACAATTAATAATTGATAAACATATTGAAATGTGAGTAAAGAAAATGAAGAAACATTGAAAATGAGCACTTTTTCTAAAAATCTGGAACTTTTTTAAAATATAGTGTACATGTTGAATAGATTAAAGAGATATGGATGCCTGATTGTTTTTAAAGAGAAGATATTAGGACCAAAGAAGCAGGAAAAATAAGTTGACATTATTTTGTGTTAAAATCCTAAAAGTATAAACATTTATAAATGAATTAAATCAGGAGACTTACTTCTTGGAGCTGCAGCTCTACCTTTGAAAACCACAGAGTAGTGTTGGATCTCATCCTCCATCCTTCAACATCAAATTCTGCTGTGCATCAAAGCAGAATGAGCTTAAATGGAGCCAAAGTTGTTTTTAAATGTAAAGGAGATCAGCAGATCTTAAAAAAATAACTTCTTCTTTTCCTGAACGGTTCCTACCAGCTTTAGACAGAATTGCAGAAGATCTTGTTATAGATGTGGTTTCTAGCACAGTTTACAAAGTATTTTTGAGGAAGTACAGTTCTTTTCATTTTTTCAAATAATTTTAGAGAATTTTCAGTTTGATGCTTTTGCTGTTACAGGGTGATGCAGAAGAGAGGTTCTGACCCGTTTCCTCTCAAAAATCTAAACAAGGACTAAAGGAATTCATAGTTTTTCTGTTTATCATATGTTGTGCTGAGGTCAACCACTGCAGACAGAAGAGTGTTTTAAGATGTGTTACTTTAATACAATTACCTCCTAGTATTAAGTAAAGTCTTTTCTGGTTACCGTTGTGTTGGAAACACTTTTACATTCCAAGTAACATTTTTGAAATGTTTGTAATGTAAATGTGTGTTTTTCTCACCACACAGTTATCTAAAGTTGAATAATCTGTTTATGTATACCAGATTGTAACAGTTACAACAGATTAAATAATAGATTAAGTACACTGAAGCAGTGACAGTATACTTTACCACATCAGCTACATGAATGCTAAAGCTATTCTCCATGTGTTCAATGTTGATGTGAAATTGTAAAATGTTTCATGCAGTTTGGGAACCATATTGTGAGACTGCTGTCTCAGTATCTGTTTTCGCCACACTTGGCCTAGCTTGACTCTCCGCTTCCTCCCTGCACTCAGCTGTGTAGTTTTTTTTTTAAAATCTTTTCCTGTCTGCCAGTGTGTTGCTCAGACCTTCAGTTACCCGCCACATGTCATGTTCTAGTCATCACTTTGATAAAACCTGTGAAAAAACACTGAAATGAACTTTTGTCTGTTTATTGTGTGTCTGACCTGAGTGTTTTTGTGGACCTGTGTGGATGGATTCATGTGTTTGGTCTGTTCAACCCCTCATTGGATCTTGCTATGTGGGTGAGAGGATTTACAAAAGACGACAATAAACAACAGTTTGCTGATTCATCTTTTTATCTCTAGTTTTAGCTGGAAAATAATGTTCCTGAGTCAACATTTTCTTACATCATCCACAAATATCAATCAGTCTATTTTCTGACCCTAAGAACATTTTATTGCAAGCTCGCACTATGAAATATTATAGTGATGCAAAAATGGTTCATGTCTGTGTGGAGTTCTCCTGTTCTCCATGTGCATGTGGGGGTTTTCTCTGGGCTCTCCAGCTTCTTCCCAAAGTCCAAAGTCATTTTTCAAAGGTTAATTGGTTTGTCTAAGTTGTACCTTTGGTGTGAATGTGAGTCTTTGTGTTTGTCTCTGTGTGGCCCTGTGATGGACTAGCAAACTTCTAGAGTGTACCACATCTTTGTCCCGGAGTAACTGGGTTGGCTTTAGCACCCCTGGGACCCTGTTTGGGACTAACTGGCTGTGAAAAAGAGATGGAGAGAAACTCTTTTGCCCTCAGTAAGTTCATGACTCTCAACAGCAAAGTGCCTCTTCTAGAGTTCCAATGTTTGTCAGGTAGCTCCCTGGGGATGTTTGTGATGATGTGTGAATCTCTGGTGAAAAACTAGGAATCAGTGCTCCATTGAAAGAGAACAGAATAGTTATGGTGTCCAAAAGCCATCCCTGTCTAACATTTTCGTTGTAAAAGACAATTTCTAACATTATTTGACTGAAAGCTGCTGAAGGATATTGGGAAATACCTAAACTGGCCTCAGTCAAAGAGAGTCATGAGGACATGCACTAATTTCAATTAAGAGGAAGTCTTACAGTCGGATCACATGCACCATGTTCTGCAACGTCTATTGGAAAACAACCTTTAAGTCAAAGTCAGCTTTATTTTCAAAAACGCTGCATACACATGACATACAGTGTGAGTGTGTGTGTGCATGTGTTTGTGTTTATGTTGGAATGTATATTTAGAGGGGTGAAGGGTGTGTGTACTAAGGGGGTGCAGTTAAAAATTAGCGGGTAGGGCACTGAGGGGACATCTCCTGATTACTCACAGTGATGTTCAAGCACCCCCCCCCCTACAGTGCATGCATTTAACTGTTGGGTAGATTACTGTCACAGTGCTCGCAAATGTCTGAGTTACTGAGACCCATCTTGAACATCCTCTGTCCAGTGTAGTAAATTCTGTGAAGAGTTTTGAAATGGATTAGCTGCAGATTTGGACTTTTTGTCAGTTTAAAGGTGTTTAGACAAAGTTCTGACCAAAAGCTTTCATCTGTGCTGATGCTCAAATCTGCATCCCATTTTGTTGTCAGAAGTGAAATATTATCATCTAAATTACATAAAAGTTTGTATATTTTGGAGATAGTTTTATTCATTGAGAAATTGATCAGAGAAGTAACTACTTCTGGTGGCTTTAAATCGTTGTCTCTGTATTTAAGCTTTTTAGTAATAATTGATTTAAGTTGCCGATATTCCAAGAAGTTATTTATTCCATGTTTGTCTTGTAGTTCCTGGGGAGTTATGAATCTTCTATCAATAATTATGTGTTCTAGTTGTTTTATGCCCCCTGCTTGCCAAGCTGGGAAGTGAATCATTTTTTGTTTATAAGGATGTCTGGGTTGTTCCAGATGGGTATCATTTTGCACAGTTGACTTGATGATTTTGATATTTTGAGAAATTCCCACCAGGCTGTTAAAGTGGCATTTATATTAATACTTTTGAAACAATCCTGTTTTTTAACTGTTTGGCTAATAAACGGTAGATCTGACAGGTTGATCTTTCCATATAACGCTTGTTCCAAGTCTAACCATGAGTTGGTTTCTGGGTTAATTTTCAACCATTTTAAAATCTATTGTAATCTATTTGCAAGAAAGCATTTGTGGAAGTTATGTAATTCTAATCCTCTACAGCTTTTTGCAGATTTTAAAGTTTTTAGACTAATTCTTGCAGGTTTATTGTTCCATAAAAAGCTTGATATGGATGAGTCTAATGTTTTGAACCATTTTAGTGGCGGTTGTGTGGGAATCATTGAGAAGAGATATTAACTTTAGGTAAGATTTTCATTTTAATCGTGGCCACCTTGCCCATAAGATAAATGGAATAGGATAAAATCCAGGGTTGTGTCAGGAAGGGCATCAGGTGTAAAAATCTCTGCCAAACCAAGTGTGTGGATTGGCTGAATCGCTGTGGTGACCCCTGAAGGGATGTGCAGAAAAGTCAACAACATTATATTTTAGTTAATTTAGTTGACTAAAAAGTAAACACATTAACTTGGGAAGATTTAGTGTTTGCAGTGAAACTATTGAAATAGAAACTGCAGTTGACAAAAACAGTTTTCTGCCACTTTTGCTCAGATCAACTCGTTCCATCTATGAAATGTCAGAAACTAAGAAGGTTGAACTTTGTTTTAAAGGCGTTCTTCCTCAAGAGTGTTCCCCTGTCCATCAATCCAGACCCACTCGTTGCCTTTTTTTCTCCAGTCCTAACCAGTATCCATGAAACATGTCGTAGTAGGGCTGAACATGGTCACTGAGGAAATCCTGCAATAAGCAGACTTTAAAGTGTGGATGCCATGCTTTGAACAACTTTGTCAAATAAAAAAGCCTTTTAAACGCTGATTCTATTGATACCAATAGTTAGCGTCGAAAAAAATCCGAAGCATATGAATAATAGACATCTTTCGAAGGAATCAGAGATTTGAATTTGCCGCTAAGAGCGCAGGCTGGAAGTGACCTCGATATGACCTGTGACGTCACGAAAGGCGTTGACTTTCGCAGTTCCGCTTCGGACAGCATGTAAACAAAACAGGTAGTCTTCGTTTCTCTCGTGTTTAAATCTGTTAATCATCAACATGCCAAGTCGTTGTGTGGCAGCTGGATGTAGCAATACATCTAGTGAAAGTGTATCTGTGTATAAATTCCCAAAACAAGAAACGCTGCTGAAACAATGGGCAAAACAAGTGCAGCGAACGAGGGCCAATTGGGTGCCAACTGCTTCGTCAACTTTATGCAGCGAACATTTTGAGGCAGACTGTTTTGAAGAAACACCACAGCTCATGAAAGATATGGGAATGCATGTCAGATATAAAAAAGTATTGAAACCGAACGCAATCCCCACCATTTTCAAGAGATCGCTAGTGGGAACGTCCGAAACAGAAACGCCCAGTACCAGCACTGGCAGCAGCCAGTACAAAAAGAGAAAATCTGTGACCGAAAAGCTGGCACAAAAGAGAGTGAGTTTAACGTTTATTACAAAATTTATTTATTACAAAAGAGAGTGAGTTTAACGTTTATTACAAAATTTATTTATTACAAAAGTGAGTGAGTTTAACGTTTA
>CM074491.1:5802993-5816178 GCA_037389245.1 Oryzias sinensis
TAAAAATTTCCCTATGCTATATTATACATAGGCCTAGGCCCTAGAGTAACAGATCTTTATAATGAATAATCCTTCATTTTAATTAAATGTTCCCTGTACACATTTCACACAATTAATTATAAGCTGTTCATGCTCTTCATGCTGGCTATCGTCATCGGCATCACTAGACCTACTACTTTCTGCTATATCCTCCTCACTTTAGCAAAAGGGTTCGAATCGATACGGTTGCAAAAGTGACTCATCATCAAGATAATCTCCGCAACTTTCCTCTTCATCTTTCTGTTCATCTGATGATAAATCGCTAATAGAGACGGTAGCATCACTCTGTGCTTCGCTATCGGTGCTAGCCATGTTGTCTGCCTTGTCTTCCTTTCGTTAAGTCACAAACATGGCGGCGCGAAGTCGGCGGAATGCGTGAAGCCGGCGGCCGTCCTCGTTGTTTATATCGCGTTTTTCGCTATTTATTCTTTTTCGAGAAAATATTAAAAACAATCGCAACATGAAATAGAGACTATTTACTATATTTTGGCTTATTAAAATAGGCCATGTCCCCCACACTTTAATCTTCAGAACTGGATCTGCAATCAGAAGCTCCTGTTGAAAACTGTTGTCCTGCTGCTGTTTCAGCTCTCACAAGTTCCTGCTGATTATGGATGACGACCAGATCTGCTGAGACATTTTGACAAAACTGTCGGCTTTCCTGCCACGTTTTCAGAGGAACCTCGTCACCAGAGAAGAAGTAGCACTTTCTCTGGAACTGAATCCAGCTTTTCTGACACCATGGACAGTCTGCACTCATGTTGGGACAGACATAAAAAAAAACTCTGATTAGTTTATTTTTAAAACATTGTTGCTCTGGATTTCAAATGTCTTTGTGTTCCGTCTGTTGGAGAACTGATGCTCACTTTTGTTGGAACAGATTTCCTTAACTGGAAAGTTGTGGAATGAGGTCCAGCGTCCAGCTGAGGTCGTCCCATTCTCTGCTCAGCTCCTCGGTCTGAGTCTCTAAGATCTTCATCTTTAACTTTAGATCATTAACTATATTTAGCTTTTTCTGTTGGCACAGTGTGTCGCCTCTCTGTCGTCCTCTCTTTTCTGATGGGAATGAAATCTCCTCAATTGTGATCTGATTTCTGAGATCTGAGCAATCAAAACCTTCAGCAATGTAAAGATATATGTTGTTTCACTTGTTTATTTTAATTTTTTGTGTTGAATTCTAGTTGAAACTATAAATTCCAAAACAATCTCTCAAATAGGCCTCCTCTGCCTCCCCGGTCCAAGAAACATGTGGTTAAATTAAATGACTAAATTTCTCATAGGTGTGTATGTGAGTGTGCCTGGTTATTTATCTATGTGGCCCTACAATGGACTGGTGACCCATCCAGGGTGTACCCCTCCCCAGTTGCTTGTGACTAGCTGGGATGTGCTCCAGCAGACCCCTGTGATCCTGACCAGGATGAGCAGGCACAGAAAATAAATGGATAGACAACTGCTACAATCAGCAAATGAGAACAAGATGTTCATGAAATCTTATCAAAAGAAATATCAGTCTGAGTCCAGCTGAAGGAATATCTCTTCTCCCTCAGAGTCAAATGGGTTGACTTGCTCCAGAATCATTTTCAATGTCTGCTCAGGGTAGTAAAATTAAGGCATCTTGGTTCTTCAGTTGACAAACTGGGAGTCAAAGTTTGTCAGAGCTTGGAGGCTCTTTTGAAGCAGAAAAACCTCCCCCACCCTGATCTGAGTAAAGAATGTGGTTAGCTAGGACATGTCTTCATCCAGATGATCAGGTAGTTGGTGCTGCATTTACAAATGAAAGGTGGCTAATTGAAGACTGTTGAATCAGTCATTTCGAGCCACCCAGCCATTTGGCTGTGCTCTGGACGCTGCAGGGGGAGTGAAAAATCCTGGGCGTTCTAGTGTTAAAATTGTGTTCAGGTCAAAACTGACCCATTTTTAAGTGTAGAAAATGGGTCAGTTTTGACCCAAACACAATATAAGGGTTGAAAAACATTTGAACTGTTGAAGGCCTATCAAGGAGAAGACTGAGAGTCGGGTAGAGAAGAGGTCAGACGTGTTCTTGGAGATGATTGTGTCCAGAAAATGACTGTAATGAGGACCATGACACAAGAGCAGCAGCTGATGGGAGGAATTTATGTTGTGCTCAGATGAGAGTTGTTGTTTATTTATTATTAGTTTTTAATAACTTATTATTTCCATATGTGATCCTAAGTAGAAACATTGAAAGCTGAGTTTTATCTGGTTCAGTTCAGCTGATCCTAAAATTCTATTTCATATTAAAGTTTTGTATTTTATTTTAGATTATAACCAATGGTAACCCGTTTTTATAAAATAATTAATAAACAGGGAGTTTTTATGAGATCCCTTGTTACTTTTCACGATACTCAGTAACTTGAAGGTTTCCTCTGTGGACTTAATTCAAACCCCAACTCAGTTATGAAACCATCAGCAAGTTTCTTCTTTATATTATATTTGTTCATATTTAAAGGCAACAAAAAACCTATAAACATATGAAACACAAAGATTAAAAAGATTATTACTTCAGGATTTTGAAGTATTTAATTATGAGGTTATAGTTCAAGTAAAATATTGGAAAACAAGATGAATAGAATAATTATTTTGTATGTAAATTTCATCATAAACAAGCTTTCTATTGTCACACTTTAGAGTGTTTGTAAATGCACGTTTTTTTTAAAGAGTCAACATTTCTACACCATCTTTACATTAACCTGTACATGTAAAAGAGGACAGAGCAACATTTTTATTTAAAGAAATGCAATTTAATGTAGACAAAAACTGTAGTTTTTAAACAGATTTCCAAATCCACAATTGGTGAACAGTGAAAACAAAACAAGAACAAAACCAGATCTAAAGCGGTCAGAACAGGTATGTTGCATTAAAATGACAGAAGATCATGAAGTTAGTGGAAAGCAGAACCACAGAACTTTGGGACTTTTGGCCAAAATGAAGATGACAAAACAGCAAGCCTCCCTGTTCTCTAGTGCAGTGTGGGCTGGTCAGGGTTTGTTTTTAGGAGATCAGGAGGTCAAAGTTGGGTCATGCAACAACCCAGAGCTGCAGACATTTTAAAGCTAACATTCTGAGATTTGAGGCTTGATTGTAACAATTTTAATTATGATATTGAGGTTTATAACATATCTCCTTTCAACTAAAACATGAAAAAGTAAAGACAGAAGAAACACAGTAGCAGGAAAAAAGTTCAGTTTAACTGAAAATTAAAGCTTTAATCTCACAGATGAATCTGTTCCGAAAGCTATTTCTGTTTATGATCCAGCTCTGGTTCAAAGTTGCGTTTTGGATTAGGAGTGCAAAATTTTCTGAGCTCTCTGGGTTGTTCCAGTACCTAAAAATAAATAAAAACCCATCAGCACATTTAATAAACATATTAATATGTAGTAAGAATTCTTCTTTACCCAAGTGTGTCTGGACTGCCATCCACCCAGATCCAGTTGTTGTTCACTTTTTGTAAACCAATCCAGTATCCGTGCCAGAAGTCATGGTAGAATGTTATTGTGTTTTTTATGAATGTCTGTAAATTCAAATGTGAAATATAAACATTTACAACTTTATGTAGTTTTAAAAGATGAACAAAATCCATTTAGTTTAACATTTTGTATCAAACCTGTTCCTCAAGACTGCTGATAACCACCAGGTCTGATTTCATGTTTTGACAAAACTGTCGGCTTTGGTCCCATGTTTTCCATGGAGGCTTTGAGTTATTAAAAAAATAGCAGCTTTCCTGAAACTGAATCCAGTCTTTGGGACACGTCTGACAAACTGTAGGTAAGAAAGAAAGAGAAGAAGTTGGCTGGGTAGCTCGGTTGGTAAGGTGCAGGACTGTCATGCAGAAAACACCGGTTCGATTCCCAGGGCGGAATGAACAATTAATGGTATGGAAAAATGGAAGTGGGACATGGAAATGGAAATGTGGAAATTACCATAACAATGACGGCCAATTAACATCACCCAGTGAGGGTCCTTGTGCAAGTCCCTTAACGCTAATGCCTATCTCAAAACATGAGAGACAATGAACCACAGACGTCGCCCGGCCAAACAAGGTCTGCGGCACGTGCTGAGGGACCAGAGCACCCTGATGGAAAGTGGGCTACGGAAATGGACTAGATGTGAGAACAAAGTCCTGTTAGAATGCTACTACTCAAGTAATCCCACCCAGAGGGGTTACATGAGAATGTGGAATGAATGGATGCTTCGAAACCCACAATCAAGGCTAACTGCCAAACAACTGGTAGCCCAGTGCTCTAACTTCCACAAACGACAACTCCTATCACAACTTGAGATCGAAGCGATACAATACAATGCCACGGGAGAGCCAGAACAACAGGTCAGAGAGGAGGTTGTACCACACTTCCACCCTGAGATTGGGTACACAGCCCCAACAACCACAATTCCACTGAGCGAGGCAGCAACTGACCTTAAAGACAAGATCATGTCTACAATGAACACAAGGCAACCCTGACACCAGCTACAACGGTTAAGTGATATACCACCTGATAGTCTACTGGAATTTTGAATGAAGCATTGAGGGCAATTCCTACCACAACAATCACCGAAACCAATGAACTGGTTTACACTTCAGCAACAGTGATCCTTGAGATACTTGGCTATAAGAGGAACCATGGAAGAAAACAGTACCCACCATGGAAGCAACCGTTAGAGGACAAAATCAAGGCAACTCGGAAGGATGTGAGTAAGCTGACAGAGGCTCAAAGAGGTACAATGAAAAAGCAAGTACCTAAGAGATACAGCCAGATGCCCATACCTGAAGCACTGGAAACTGCCAAACAAAGGCTCCTAGCCTTGAGCAGCCACCTAAAGAGGTACACAAGAGACAATGAAGCCAGACGAATAAACAGGCTCTTCGCAACTCAACCTGCAAAAGTGTACACTCAGTGGCAGGGTCAAAACAGCCGAGCAGACCCACCAAGGCTAGAAACTGAACAGTACTGGAAAAGTATTGGAGAAAGAGACAACACATAACAGCAATGCCCAGTGGCTGGTCTCTCTGAGAAAAGAACATAGCAACCTCCCTGAACAGAATCCAGTAACCATCAGACAGTGGCAGACATCCAAGAAAAAGTCTCAGGTATGAAGAACTGGACAGAACCGGGCCCTGACATGATACATGCCTACTGGCTAAAGAAGCTTACCGCACTCCACGAGCGCCTGGCAGCACAAATGAACCAGCTGATAAGAGATGGGACTCACCCCGAATGACTTACAAAAGGGCGAACGATCCTGATCCAGAAGGATCCCTCAAAGGGTGTAGTCCCATCCAACTACCGGCCAATAACCTGTCTGTCCACAACATGGAAGCTCATGTCAGGCATCATTGCAACCAATAGGCACATGGATCAATTCATGAGTAACACACAGAAGGGCATTGGTAGAGACTCCAGAGGAGCCAAACACCAACTCCTGGTCGACGGAACAAGACTGCAAGTCATGACACACCAACCTGTGTACAGCCTGGATTGATTACAAGAAGGCCTATGACTCAATGCCACACACATGGATCACTGAATGCTTGGAGCTGTGCAACATCAACAGGACTCTAAGAGCCTTCATAGGAAACTCAATGAAGCTTTGGAAAACCACCCTTGAAGCCAATGGGAAGCCACTTGCACAAATGTCCATCAAATGTGGGATATACCAAGGTGATGCTCTGTCCCCACTACTGTTCTGCATAGGTCTATACCCCCGTCAGCCAAATAATCAACAAGACTGGCTATGGATATTGACTCAGAAATGGGGCCAACATCAGTCACCTCCTCTACATGGATGACATCAAGCTATATGCTAAGAGCAAGCGTGACATTGACTCCCTGATCCACACCACCAGGATCTACAGTACTGACATTGGGATGTCATTCGGCTCGAGAAATGCAGCCGGATGGTGACAAAGAGAGGCAAGGTAATCGACACAGGAGGGGTCTCACTCCCAGAAGGAACAATAGCAGACATCGAGGACAGTTACAAGTACCTTGGAATTCCGCAGGCAAATGGCAACCGGGAGCAGGCAGCAAGGAAAGCTGCAACAGCTAAATACCTCCAATGAGTAAGGCAAGTCCTGAGAAGCCAGCTCAATGGCAAAAATAAGACCCGGGCAATAAACAGCTACGCACTGCCAGTTATCAGATACCCTGCAGGAATAATAAGATGGCCAAAGGAAGAGATACAGACCACGGATGTTAAAACACAAAAGCTCCTCACCATGCATGGAGGGTTCCATCCCAAATCCAGCACCCTGAGACTGTATGCTAGCCGCAAGGAAGGAGGCCGAGGACTAGTGAGCGTAGAAGCCACTATAAAGGGTGAAACTTCCAAGATGCATGAGTACATCAAGCTCAAGGCCCCAACTGACGGTGTGCTCAGTGAATGTCTCAGGCAATGGAGAGCAGAGGATACAGGAGGACAGATCCTCATGGGAGGACAAACCCCTGCATGGGATGTAGCACCGGACCATAACTGAAGTGGCTGATATCAACAAGTCCTACCAATGGCTAGAAAGGGCTGGCCAACAGGACAGCACTGAAGCGCTCATCCTGGCAGCTCAGGAACAAGCCCTGAGCACCAGACCCATAGAGGCTCAGATCTACCACACCAGACAAGACCCAAGGTGTAGGCTGTGCAAAGACGGTCCTGAAACAATCCAGCACATAACTGCAGGATGTAAGATGCTGGCAGGTAAAGCATACATGGAGCGCCACAATCAAGTGGCTGGAATAATATACAGGAACATGTGTGCAGAATTTGGACTGGAAAACCCAAGGTCAAAATGGGAAACACCTCCGAAGGTGGTAGAGAATGAGAGGGCAAAGATCCTGTGGGACTTCCAGATCCAGACTGACAGGATGGTAATGGCGAACCAACCAGACATTTTAGTGGTGGATAAAGAACAGAGGAAAGCTGTTGTGGTGGATGTGGCAGTGCCAAGCGATGGGAACATCAGGAAGATGGAACATGAGAAACTGGAGAAATACCAGGGACTCAGAGAAGAACTGGAGAAAGCCTGGAAAGTGAAGGTGACAGTGGTGCCTGTGGTAATTGGAGCACTCATGGCAGTAACCCCAAAGCTGGAGGAGTGGCTACAACAGATACCTGGAAAGACCTCAGACCTCTCAGTCCAGAAAAGAACGGGAACAGCTAAGATACTGCAGGACCCTCAAGCTCCCAGGCCTCTGGTAGAGGACCCGAGCTTGGAGGAGAAACCACCCACGGAGGGTGAGAGGGGTGTATATATATTTATTTAAAATGATTTAAGTTTTATATAAATCAAACAAATTCTTTTGTCACTGATAAAGCAAATGTTTGTCGGAGTCACAGATTAAACATTTACCTCCATCAGGGCAGAAGAGATCAACTGGAAAGTTGGTGTAACTGATTATTGCTGCTAGGATCTTGTTGAGTTTGTCACTGTTTCTCAGCTGCTCGTTCTGGTTTTGTAGGATTGTCATGTTAACCGTCATCTCCTTGGTTTGGCTCTTTAAAAACATCTTCTCTGCAGTCAGTTTTATCATCATCATCCTCAGATCTTGATTCAGATTCTCTAGTTTTGTCATGTTTATCCTCAGATATTCAGTCTGGTTTTGTAAATCTCTTTTCTCCAAAGTCAGTTGCTCAGTTTTTGCTTCCAGGTCACTGAGATTCAGCTTCAGTTTCTTTGTTTCCATGGCGACTGCAACCCAAATGATACAAATAACCATTAATTCAATCATTTGACATTTTTTTCAGAAAGCAGATTGTTTTGCTGACATTTTTTTTAATTTTGTGACATGTATGCATAGAATATTTCAGGATTCTGTTATTCTTTTGTCTCACTGAACCGCAGCTGTTGTTTTAAAAATTATGAGTTTGCTAGAAGTTTCCAAAATTTAATCAATTGTCAAGTGTTAGTAGTTTATAGACCCTCGAGTTAAAGAGTCGATACATATATAGGTTTGTTTTGTCTCTGACACACTGTGACTGAACAGCACCTGTTTACTGTTGTTCTAACAAACTTTGGGATAAATGGTTTCTGTCATTCCAATATGCTGGCATAATGCCACAAAGTGTTTTCCTGGTTTATTCATCAATTAGCTTTTAAAGCAGTTTTTGTAGCATTTACAGGTAAATGTCAGTCTCATGAGCAAACTGAAGTGGAGTGCATGTTTCCAAGTTACAGGTGCTATCCTGCTGGACATTTTTGTTAACCCCCCCCACCACCCACCCACCCCACACACACACACCCACCCACACACGCACACACACACACACACACACACACACACACACTTGTGCTCTGACATACCCTCCTATTTGGGTTTTGGGGTGCTTAAAAGGTTGAGCAGGCGGCTCCAGAGCAGCATGCGGCTCTCTGCCTTTTATCATATTTTCTATATCCAGTACTTTTACAACTATAAGGTGAACATAAAAGTCTTACATCTTCCCCAAAATGTTTGGAGTGGCCCTAATGTGTTGCTGTGTGACTTTGGTAATGAGGATCTATAGAAGAGAACTGCATGAGAACGGTACGGAGAGAGGTGAGGATGTGAAAGTCCCCCCCCCCCCCCCCCAATAGTACAAAGGTGCAGATATGTGCATAATGCAGAACAACTTTGGAAACCCTGGAAATGCAAAGAGACACGATTATGAAGCGCAGTTTAAACTGCAAGCTGTCAGCTACACGGAGGAACACGGGAATAGATAAAATAATATGGCTTTAATTGTGTGTTTGTGTGTGTGTCTGGCAGGTCAGTGCGTGGTGTGGCTCTTTGACTATCACAGCTAAAATTGTATGCTCTTTGTTTTAATCTTGTTCGCCACCCCTGTTTGTGTTAGAAGCTTTAATAGAAAAAAACTGTGATTCGTTCTAAAACCAGATTGGCTTTTTTTTAAAAATGGTTTGTTCATTTAAGCAATTTTTTCAATAAAATTGAAACCCTGCTGTTGTTCAGACAGTTAAAATGAATTAAATCTGCGCTGGAGCGCCCCGACTATCTTGTCAACCTGCTGCTATTATGACCATATTTTGCGCTCTCTGTATAGAACCCACTGGAGGGGCATGAGGAAAAAACGACTCGCTGCTTCATCGGATGTGAACAGGTAGAGAGGAAAAGCAGATAGAATGGCAGGAAGGGCTTTGGCTAAGGGATGGAAACACGGTCGTCAGATATCGACCCAGCTTTCACTGTGGGAGTTGAAGCAGACACTCTCTCTGGGATGTTCTTATGAACTCAAACATTTATTGAATTTGTTTTATATTTATATAATGACAGCAATATGCTGTTTATTTTTCTTTAAATAACATCTTTTTCATGTATTTTACTTTCAAGTTGGAAAAATGTATAAAGCAAAATGCACGTTAAAAAAACAATGTTGCTTAATGAGGAAATAAAAAACTTTATGTACTTAATTTGTTATACATATTTTTTGTCCTCAAAAAGCATCGATAAGAGCATTGTTAAAATACCAGATCGATAAGCAGTATCAATAAGAGTAGTAGTACCGTTAAAACCATCATTGATGATACCATCATTATGCCACACTAGTCATTAGTAAAGCGCGAGTAACTGGCCCCATAGTGACCATATGCAAATATGCACACAGCACCAACGGGCTCCTTGCACAGTCAACAGAATATGGGGGGGTTTGAAAAATATCTTTTTAGACAAACCTGCGTCTTATCTGCTTTACCTTTACGTAACCTTGTGTGTTTTATATGTGTTCCTTATGTCCTGTGGCTTACCCATTTTTTCCCTATATGTAGCCATTAGGGTAATTATTACTAAGCCTTAAGCCAGTTACACACAATCAATAATTTTGGGGGGGAAAAAAAGTAATAATTTGTTCTAATTTGTTCAAACTTACAGTAAGTGATGGCAACATTGATGATGGCACACAGGAGGAAACAAATGATCCCAAAACACAGCAGGTGATGAAGCCTGATGCCAGATGCTTGGACTTCTGCTTGGTTTAAGAAAATATGACCAAAATTAGCAAAAACAGGAACATAGTTGTTTGGAAAAGTCTTAGTTCATAACTGAAAGAATACAAAGTTGTTTTTTTGTAAAATAGCAAGCTTCTGGTTAAGCTGTTCTTTTTTAGTCATAAAATTTAAGTTTAAGTAGAAAAATTAAACTCAGTCAAAACACAAATCTTCATAAAATTGTTACAAATAAAGAAACATTGAAAATTAGCACCTTTTTCTAAAAATTGGAACTATTTTAAAATATACTGTACATGTTGAATAGATTAGTTGTTAAGAGTAATTCATTTCAAAACAGATATGGATGCCTGACTGTTTTTAAAAAGAAGATATTAGGACCAAAGAAACAGGAAAAACAAGTTGACATTATTTTGTGTGGAAATCCCAAAAGTATAAACGTGTATATTAATTAATCAAATGAGAAGACTTACTTCTTGAAGCTGCAGCTCTACCTTTGAAAACCACATAGGAGTGTTGGATCTCCTCCTCCATCCTTCATCAAATTCTGCTGTGTATCAAAGCAGAATGAGCTTAAATGGAGCCAAAGTTGATTTTAAATGTAAAGGAGATCAGCAGATCTTAAAAAAAACTTCTTCTTTCCCTGTAACGGTTCCCACCAGCTTAGACAGAATTGCAGATGATCTCATATATTAAAGATGTGGTTTCCAACACCGTTTACCAAGTGTTTTTGAGGAAGTGCAGTTCTTTTCAATTTGCAAATCATTGACCACAAGGATGATGTTTATAGCTTTGATGTCAATAAAACTGGAAAAAAACATATGGTACCAAATTCCTAAAGGCACTAAAAGAGAGTCAAAACAAAATCTCCAAGTTTTTCCAACACAAAGTTAACCAGAATAGACTTTACTCAACATTATGAGACACTAGTATTGAAGTAACACATCTTAAAACACACTTCTGTCTGCAGTGGTTGACCTCAGCACAACATATGATAAACAGAAAAACTATGAATTCCTTTTATCTTTGTTTAAATTTTCAGGAACAAGTGAAACAGGTCAGAACCTCTCCTCTGCATCACTCTGTAACAGCAAAAAGCAGATAATTTAAAATTCTCTAAAGTGTCGATGTGAAATTGTAAAATATTTTATGCAGTTTGGTGACCATAGTGTGAGACGGCAGTGTCACAGTGTCCGCGTTCGTCACTTTTGGTCTTCAGTGACTCTCCGTTTCCTGTCTGCATTTAGCTGTGTAGTTTTTTTTTTTTATTTTCCTGTCTGCCAGTGTGTTGCTCAGACCTTCAGTTAACCGCCACATGTCATGTTCTAGTCATCACTTTGATAAAACCTGTGAAAAAACACTGAAATGAACTTTTGTCTGTTTAGTGTGTGTCTGACCTGAGTGTTTTTGTTGACCTGTGTGGATGGATTCATGTGTTTGGTCTGTTCAACCCCTCATTGGATCTTGCTATGTGGGTGAGTGGATTTACAAAACATGACAATAAACAACAGTTTGCTGATTCATCTTTTTATCTCTTATTGTAGTTGGAAAATCTTTTTCCTAAGTCAACATTTTTTTACATTGTATACAAATTTCAATCAGTCTATTTTCTGACCCTAAGAACATTTTATTGCAAGCTCGCATTAAGAAATATTTGAGTGATGCAAAAATGGTTCATGTCTGTGTGGAGTTCTCCTGTTCTCCATGTGCATGTGGGGGTTTTCTCTGGGCTCTCCAGTCTCTTCCCAAAGTCCAAAGACATTTTTTAAAGGTTACTTGGTTTGTCTAAGTTGTACCTTTGGTGTGAATGTGAGTGTGTGGTTGTTTGTCTCTGTGTGTCTACTGTGATGGACTAGCAAACTTGTAGAGTGTACCACCCCTTTGTCCCGCAGTAGGTGGGCTTTAGCAGCTCTGGGACCCTGTATGGGACTAACTGGCTATGAAAAAGGGATGGATAAAAGCTTGTTTGACCTCAGTAAATTCACGAATCTCTACAGCAAAGTGCCTCTTCTTTGTAGAGTTCCAATGTTTGTCAGGTCGCTCCCTGGGGGGGAGGTTTGTGATGATGTGTGAATTTCTGGTGAAAATCAGTGCTCCATTGAAACAGAACAGTTATGGTGTCCAAAAGCCATCCCTGTCTAACATTTTCATCACAAAAGACAATTTCTAACATTATTTGACTGAAATCTGAAGGATAGATTAGGATAGAAGGATCTTAGGAAATACTTAAACTGGCATGTCTAATCAGACCTCAGACAAAGAGAGTCATGAGGACGTGTAGTATTTCAATAAAGAGGAAGTCTTACAGTCTGATCACATCCACCATGTTCTGCAACGTCTATTGGAAAACAGCCTGTTTGTTCCATTGTGTCACTGGATGCAGAAAAGGCATTTGATCGGGTCAACTGGAAATTTTTAATAGCCACCCTGAACAAATTTGGCTTTGGAAAATCGTTTATTAACTGGATTAAAATATTATATGCCTCTCCTAATGCTCGTTTCAGAACAAATGATCAAACATATACAAGCTTTAATTTACAAGGGGGAACCAGACAAGGCTGTCCACTATCTCCATCTTTATTAGCAATATTTATTGAACCTCTGCTGCTACAATTAGACAAAGTTGAGACATTGAAGGCATTCAAACCAAAATCTAGAACACAAAATAAGTCTTTATGCAGATGATGTTTTACTATTTACTCCAAATCATCTCCCTAATTAATAGATTTTCCTCAGTTTCAGAATACTCCATAAACTGATCTAAAAGCACAATTCTACCAATTAATTGCAATGATCTAAATCTGTTATCTATTAAACTACAAACAGGCAAAATAAAGTACTCAGGTTTAAATATTTCCTCTAGGCTTCTGGTCTATTCAAGCTAAACCACACTCAACTCCTTAAAATAACCGAGGCTGATCTCACTAGATGGAAAACTCTACCCATTTCTTTAATAGGGAGAGTTGCAACCATAAAAATGACGAATAACCTGTTTTCAATGATTCCTTCCAAACCTCCAACTAAATGGTTCAAATCATTAGACTCATTCATCTCCCAATTCCGTTGGGAAGGTAAACCACCAAGGATCAGTTTAAAAACTATTCAAAAACCTAAAGATAGAGGAGGCCTAGGCCTGCCAGACTTCCAGGACTACTACTCCGCGAACAGATTTTTTATGTCCAAAAATGGCTGAATCCTGG
>CM074491.1:5816678-5833317 GCA_037389245.1 Oryzias sinensis
ACAGGTCAACAAAAACACTCAGGTCAGACACACACTAAACAGACAAATGTTCATCTCCGTGTTTTTTCACAGTTTTTATCAAAGTGATGACTAGAACATGACATGTGGCGGGTAACTGAAGGTCTGAGCAACACACTGGCAGACATGAAAAGATAAAAAAAAACTACACAGCTGAGTGCAGACAGGAAACGGAGAGTCACTGAAGACCAAAAGTGACGAACGCGGACACTGTGACACTGCCGTCTCACACTATGGTCACCAAACTGCATAAAATAGTTTACAATTTCACATCAACACTTTAGAGAATTTTAAATGATCTGCTTTTTGCTGTTACAGAGTGATGCAGAGGAGAGGTTCTGACCTGTTTCCTCTGTTCCTGAAAATCTGAACGAAGATAAAAGGAATTCATAGTTTTTCTGTTTATCTTATGTTGTGCTGAGGTAAACCACTGCAGACAGAAGTGTGTTTTTAGATGTGTTACTTCAATAGTATTGTGTCATTGTGTTGAGTCAAGTCTATTCTGGTTAACTTTGTGTTGGATTTTGTTTTTACTCTCTTTTAGTGCCTTTAGGAATTTGGTACCATATGTTTTTTTTTCAGCTTTATTGACATCAAAGCTATAAACATCATCCTTGTGGTCAATGATTTGCAAATTGAAAAGAACTGCACTTCCTCAAAAACACTTGGTAAACGGTGTTGGAAACCACATCTTTAATCTATGAGATCATCTGCAATTCTGTCTAAGCTGGTGGGAACTGTTGCAGGGAAAGAAGAAGTTGTTGTTTTTTTAGATCTGCTGATCTCCTTTACATTTAAAATCAACTCTGGCTCCATTTAAGCTCATTCTGCTTTGATGCACAGCAGAATTTGTTGAAGGATGGAGGAGGAGATCCAACACTCCTATGTGGTTTTCAAAGGTAGAGCTGCAGCTTCAAGAAGTAAGTCTTCTCATTTGATTCATTTATACACGTTTATACTTTTGGGATTTCCACACAAAATAATGTCAACTTGTTTTTCCTGTTACTTTGGTCCTAATATCTTCTATTTAAAAACAATCAGACATCCATATCTGTTTTGAAATGAATTACTCTTAACAACTAATCTATTCAACATGTACACTATATTTTAAAATAGTTCCAGATTTTAGAAAAAGGTGCTAATTTTCAATGTTTCTTCATTTGTAACAGTTTTAGGAAGATTTCTGTTTTGACTAAGTTTAATTTTTCTGCTTAAACTTAAATTTTATGACTAAAAAAGAACAGCTTAACCAGAAGCTTGCTATTTTACAAAAAAACAACAACTTTGTATTCTTTCAGTTATGAACTATGACTTTTCCAAACAACTATGTTCCTGTTTTTGATAATTTTGGTAATATTTTCTTAAACCAAGCAGAAGTCCAAGCATCTGGCATCAGGCTTCATCACCTGCTGTGTTTTGGGATCATTTGTTTCCTCCTGTGTGTCATCATCAACGTTGCCATCACTTACTGTAAGTTTGAACAAATTAGAACAAATTATTACTTTTTTCCCCCCCAAAATTAATGATTGTTTGTAACTGGCTTAAGGCTTAGTAATAATTACCCTAATGGCTAAATATACGGAAAAAAATGGGTAAGCCACAGGACATAAGGAACACATATAAAACACACAAGGTTACGTAAAGGTAAAGCAGATAAGACGCAGGTTTGTCTAAAAGGATATTTTTCAAACCCCCCCATATTCTATGGACTGTGCAAGGAGCCCGTTGGTGCTGTGTGCATATTTGCACATGGTCACTATGGGGCTAGTTACTCGCGCTTTACTAATGACTAGTGTGGCATAATGATGGTATCATCAATGATGGTTTTAACGGAACTACTACTCTTATTGATACTGCTTATCGATCCGGTATTTTAACAATGCTCTTATCGATGCTTTTTGAGGACAAAAAATATGTATAACAAATTAAGAACATAAAGTGTTTTATTTCCTCATTATGCAACAATGTTTTTTTAACAAGTATTTTGCTTTATACATTTTTCCAACTTGAAAGTAAAATACATGAAAAAGAAGTTATTTAAAGGAAAATAAACAGCATATTGCTGTCATGATATAAATATAAAACAAATTCAATCCCAGAGAGAGTGTCTGCTTCAACTCCCACAGTGAAAGCTGGGTCGATATCTGACGACCGTGTTTCCATCCCTTAGCCAAAGCCCTTCCTGCCATTCTACCTGCTTTTCCTATCTACCTGTTCACATCGGATGCAGCAGCGAGTCGTTTTTTCCTCATGCCCCTCCAGTGTGTTCTATACAGAGAGCGCAAAATATGGTCATAATAGCAGCAGGTTGACAAGATAGCCGGAGCGCTCCAGCGCAGATTTAATTCATTTTAACTGTCTGAACAACAGCAGGGTTTCGATTTTATTGAAAAAATTGCTTAAATAAACAAACCATTTTTTTTAAAAAGCCAATCTGGTTTAAGAATGAATCACAGTTTTTTTCTATTAAAGCTTCTAACACAAACAGGGGTGGCGAACAAGATTAAAACAAAGAGCAGAAAATTTTAACTGTGATAGTCAAAGGGCCACACCACGCACTGACCTGCCAGACACACACACAAACACACAATTAAAGCCATATTATTTTCTATAACACACTTCTCTCCTTACAATACAACAGCGCTGGATTAAACGGCGCAGGTTCAGGTTCAGTGGGTGTTTTTTTCTGCATTTAACATTAAAACATACCAGTAAAACATGCATTAAAAAGGCAGCGAGGGCAAAACTCAGTGGGTTGGGATTTATTCTTCTGCATCTGAAATGAACATCTGGGCTAGATTTCAAACACCCAGGTTCCCTTCTGTCATCGCCAGAGTCCGTCTTGTTGCTGTGCGGCTCCAAAGAACAGTGAAAGCAGACGCATCCCCCCCCGCTTAAGTCCTACAGTCCAAAGGTGTGGCGTAACTCGCCCGGCGCTGCCTCCCAGTAAAAGGACCGGAGAATGGACAGCTTTGTCATCTGCTGGAAGTTGCTGCGTTGTAGTCGATCTTCCAACGCAGGCAACCTCGCCTTGTTTCTGCGGGAACTCAGCTGCTGCTGCGTCTTCTTGTCTTGTCTGAGTTGGTTTGCCAGCTTCCTCCCTAGCGAACCATGGATTCATTATTTTAAATTCTCTGGCAGCTGAGGTTTGGTAAAGTAAGAAAGATCTTCACAGATTCACACTTCCTGCTTCAATAACTCTTCTGATAAACATTCAAATGTGTCAGCAAGTATATCAATCCTTTTGTATTAACACAGAGAGTGAACCATAAATGCATTTCTAAAGAAAACAAGATCGTTTTTTTGCCTTTTAATCAGAATTGTTCACTTCAAGCTGTGAATGCAGACATGCAGCAAGCCGGCTGCCAGGGGACTGAACTGCAGCTGCTCTATTCCCGTGTTCCTTTTACAACTATAAGACGAACTATAAGAATATATGATAAAAGGCAGACAGCCGCATGCTGCTCTGGAGCCGCCCGCTCAACCTTTTAAGCACCCCAAAACCCAAATAGGAGGGTATGTCAAGTGCGTGTGTGTGCGTGTGTGTGTGTGTGTCTGTGTGTGTGTGTGTGTGGGGGGGGGGGGGTTTATGAAGGTAAAAATGTGTCAAAAAGAACGCACTTCTAGATTTGATTTGAGAACTTGTAATGAAGGTAAAAATGTGTCAAAAAGAACACACTTGTAGATTTGGCCGCTGACTGAGCGAGGGCGTAGCGTGTCGCTGGTACGCGACACCGCGGCCAGACGCCGAGCTCCGCGGAGGAAAGAAGAAACGAGGATCCCGCTGACCGACGGCGGAGCACACCTGTCGCTCGCGCATACCCAGCGCTCAGCGGGCTGAGTCCGCGTTCCGGCGCGGTGGCGCGCGGCTGTGGCGGACTCCTCGCTTCTTCTTTCCTCCGCTGAGCGAGGGCGTAGACCTCGCCGTCTGTCAGCGGGATCCTTGCTTCTTATTTCCTCCGGAGCTCGTCGGCAGCCCGCTGAGCGAGGGCATATAGCGCGGTGTCACACCGCTGCCAGCTGCCGAGCTCCGCGGAGGAAGGAGAGGCCGAAGGAGAGGCCGAGGATCCCACTGGACAAGCGCGGAGCACCCGCGAGCGACAGGCGTGCTCCGCCGTCGGTCAGCTCGGTGTCTGGCCGCGGTGTCGCGTACCAGCGACACGCTACGCCCTCGCTCAGTCAGCGGCCAGCCGTTGCTCAGCGGGCTGAGTCCGCCACAGCCGCGCGCCACCGCGCTGTCGCCTGGAACGTCGCGGAGAACGCGTTTATCTAATCTAATATATTTTTTTCAAATGTTTATCCATATGATTTATAATAAAGCTGCTCATAGCCCTGGCCCTGTTGTCCTGCTACAATCATCTTCCTGATCCTGTCCGTTCGCAGCCGTCTAGCTGCATGTCTGCATTTAAAGCACGAAGAGATCCTTTCTCATTAAAATGCAGGAGAAAACTAAGTTTTTCTGTAGAAATGCATTTTATTTCACTCTCTGTGTTCATACAAAATGATTGAGAGACTTGCTGTCACATTTGAACGTTTATCAGAAGAGTTATTGAAGCAGGAAGTGTGAATCTGTGAAGGTCTTTCTAACTTGACCAAGTTCTCCGAATCCAGCACTCTGATTGGTTGACTCCGCCTCCTCTTACCCTCCCTCCCCCCCTAGTCCCATTATCGGACACAGATCACTTTTGACCCAAGTTTCTCGCAAGGAATGTGTCAGAAGTCAGAGCGCAGTTGTAGCGCACCTGTGATTTGCGGCAGCAGATTCGAGCACACGCAGAAGCACATTTGAGCAGTTGGAATCACAGATTTGAAGTTGTAACTCTAAATGAATACATGCAATTGGAAATTTGTCAGTTCACAGCAGAAGATTTTTACACACAGGTGCAGATTTTTGATGCACAAGTATTCACATTCTATATTACAAGTTCTCAAATCAAATCTACAAGTGCGTTCTTTTTGACACATTTTTACCTTCATAGGGGTTAACAAAAATGTCCAGCAGGATAGCACCTGTAACTTGGAAACATGCACTTCAGTTTGCTCATGAGACTGACATTTATCTGAAAATGCTACAAAAACTGCTTTAAAAGCTAATTGATGAATAAACAAGGAAAACACTTTGTGGCATTATGCCAGCATATCGGAATGACAGATACCATTTATCCCAAAGTTTGTTAGAACAACAGTAAACAGATGCTGTTCAGTCACAGTCATAGTGTGTCAGAGACAAAACAAACCTATATATGTATCGACTCTTTAACTCGAGGTTCTATAAACTACTAACACTTGACAATTGATTAAATTTTGGAAACTTCTAGCAAACTCATAATTTCTAAAACAACAGCTGCGGTTCAGTGAGACAAAAGAATAACAGAATCCTGAAATATTCTATGCATACATGTCACAAAATAAAAAAAAATGTCAGCAAAACAATCTGCTTTTCTGAAAAAAATGTCAAATGATTGAATTAATGGTTATTTGTATCATTTGTGTTGCAGTCGCCATGGAAACAAAGAAACTGAAGCTGAATCTCAGTGACCTGGAAGCAAAAACTGAGCAACTGACTTTGGAGAAGAGAGATTTACAAAACCAGACTGAAGATCTGAGGATGAATATGACAAAACTAGAGAATCAGACTGAAGATCTGAGGATAAACATGACAAAACTAGATAATCTGAATCAAGATCTGAGGATGATGATGATAAAACTGACTGGAGAGAAGATGTTTTTAAAGAGCCAAACCAAGGAGATGATGGTTAACATGACAATCCTACAAAACCAGAACGAGCAGCTGAGAAACAGTGACAAACTCAACAAGATCCTAGCAGCAATAATCAGTTACACCAACTTTCCAGCTGATCTCTTCTGCCCTGATGGAGGTAAATGTTTAATCTGTGACTCCGACAAACATTTGCTTTATCAGTGACAAAAGAATTTGTTTGATTTATATAAAACTTAAATCATTCATTCATTCATCTTCTTAACCGTTTATTCCCTTTTGGGGTCACGAGGTTGCCGGAGCCTATCCCGGCCACTTGGGCGTAGGCAAGGGATACCCTGGACTGGTCGCCAGTCTGTCGGAGGGTAGAATACCCTCAATCACACATCCATTCACTCTCACACTCACACCTATGGACAATTTAGAGTTGCCAATCAACCTATGAAGCATGTTTTTGGATGGTGGGAGGAAGCCGGAGATCCCGGAGAAAACCCACGCATGCACGGGGAGAACATGCAAACTCCACACAGAAAGGTCCCCCATTGATGTGGTGTTTTTCATGTCCCCCAGCCGGGACTTGAACCAGGGGCCTTCTTGCTGTGAAGCAAGAGCGCTAACCACTGCGCCACCGTGCAACTTAAATCATATTAAATAAATATAGATACGCCCCTCTCACCCTCCGTGGGTAGTTTCTCCTCCAAGCTCGGGTCCTCTACCAGAGGCCTGGGAGCTTGAGGGTCCTGCAGTGTCTTAGCTGTTCCTAGCACTGCACTTTTCTGGACTGAGAGGTCTGAGGTCTTTCCAGATATCTGTAGTAGCCACTCCTCCAGCTTTGGGGTTACTGCCCCGAGTGCTCCAATTACCACAGGCACCACTGTCACCTTCACTTTCCATGCTTTCTCCAGTTCTTCTCTGAGTCCCTGGTATTTCTCCAGTTTCTCATGTTCCATCTTCCTGATGTTCCCATTGCTTGGCACTGCCACATCCACCACAACGCCTTTCCTCTGTTCTTTATCCACCACTAAAATGTCTGGTTGGCTCGCCATTACCATCCTATCAGTCTGGATCTGGAAGTCCCACAGGATCTTTGCCCTCTCATTCTCTACCACCTTCGGAGGTGTTTCCCATTTTGACCTTGGGGTTTCCAGTCCAAATTCTGCACACATGTTCCTGTATATTATTCCAGCCACTTGATTGTGGCGCTCCATGTATGCTTTACCTGCCAGCATCTTACATCCTGCAGTTATGTGCTGGATTGTTTCAGGCGCCTCTTTGCACAGCCTACACCGTGGGTCTTGTCTGGTGTGGTAGATCTGAGCCTCTATCGCTCTGGTGCTCAGGGCTTGTTCCTGAGCTGCCAGGATGAGTGCTTCAGTGCTGTCCTGTTGGCCAGCCCTTTCTAGCCATTGGTAGGACTTCTTGATATCAGCCACTTCATTTATGGTCCGGTGGTACATCCCATGCAGGGGTTTGTCCTCCCATGAGGATCTGTCCTCCAGCACTGTATCCTCTGCTCTCCATTGCATGAGACATTCACTGAGCACACTGTCAGTTGGGGCCTTGAGCTTGATGTACTCATGCATCTTGGAAGTTTCACCCTTTATAGTGGCTTCTACGCTCACTAGTCCTCGGCCTCCTTCCTTGCGGCTAGCATACAGTCTCAGGGTGCTGGATTTGGGATGGAACCCTCCATTCAAGGTGAGGAGCTTTCGTGTTTTAACATCCTTGGTCTGTATCTCTTCCTTTGGCCATCTTATTATACCTGCAGGGTATCTGATAACTGGCAGTGCGTAGCTGTTTATTGCCCAGGTCTGATTTTTGCCATTGAGCTGGCTTCTCAGGACTTGCCTTACTCATTGGAGGTATTTAGCTGTTGCAGCTTTCCTTGTTGCCTGCTCCAGGTTGCCATTTGCCTGCGGAATTCCAAGGTACTTGTAACTGTCCTCGATGTCTGCTATTGTTCCTTCTGGGAGTGAGACCCCTCCTGTGTGGACTACCTTGCCTCTCTTTCTCACTATCCGGCTGCATTTCTCGAGCCCGAATGACATCCCAATGTCAGTACTGTAGATCCTGGTGGTGTGGATCAGGGAGTCAATGTCACGCTCGCTCTTAGCATATAGCTTGATGTCATCCTTGTAGAGGAGGTGACTGATGTTGGCCCCATTTCTGAGTCGGTATCCATAGCCAGTCTTGTTGATTATTTGGCTGACGGGGGTTTAGACCTATGCAGGACATTAGTGGGGACAGAGCATCACCTTGGTATATACCACATTTGATGGACACTTGTGTAAGTGGCTTGCCATTGGCTTCAAGGGTGGTTTTCCACAGCTTCATTGAGTTTCCTATAAAGGCTCTTAGAGTCTTGTTGATGTTGTACAGCTCCAAGCATTCAGTGATCCATGTGTGTGGCATTGAGTCATAGGCTTTCTTGTAATCAATCCAGGCTGTGCACAGGTTGGTGTGTCATGACTTGCAGTCTTGTGCAACTGTTCCGTCGACCAGGAGTTGGTGTTTGGCTCCTCTGGAGTCTCTACCAATGCCCTTCTGTGTGTTGCTCATGAATTGATCCATGTGCCTATTTATCTTGGTTGCAATGATGCCAGACATGAGCTTCCATGTTGTGGTGAGACGGGTTATTGGCCGGTAGTTGGATGGGACTGCATCCTTTGAGGGATCCTTCTGGAACAGGATCGTTCGCCCTTCTGTAAGCCATTCTGGGTGAGTCCCATCTCTTAGCAGCTGGTTCATTTGTGCTGCCAGGCGCTTGTGGAGTGCGGTAAGCTTCTTTAGCCAGTAGGCATGTATCATGTCAGGGCCAGGTGCTGTCCAGTTCTTCATACCTGAGACTCTTTCTTGGATGTCTGCCACTGTGATGGTTACTGGACTCTGTTCAGGGAGGTTGCTATGTTCTTTTCTCAGAGAGACCAGCCACTGGGCATTGGTGTTATGTGCTGTCTCTTTCTCCCATATACTTTTCCAGTACTGTTCAGTTTCCAGCCTTGGTGGTTCTGCTCGGCTGTTTTGACCCTGCCACTGAGCGTACACTTTTGCAGGTTGAGTTGCGAAGAGCCTGTTTATTCGTCTGGCTTCATTGTCTCTTGTGTACCTCTTTAGGCGGCTGCTCAAGGCTAGGATCCTTTGTTTGGCAGTTTCCAGTGCTTCAGGTATGGGCATCTGGCTGTATATCTTAGGTACTTGCTTTCTCATTGTACCTCTTTGAGCCTCTGTCAGCCTACTCACATCCTTCCTAGTTGCCTTGATTTTGGCCTCTAACCGTTGCTTCCATGGTGGGTACTGTTTTCTTCAATGGTTCGTCTTATAGCCAAGCATCTCAAGGATCACTGCTGCTGAAGTGTAAACCAGTTCATTGGTTTCTGTGATGGTTGTGGTAGGAATTGCCCTCAATGCCCTCAATGCTTCATTCACAGTTTCCAGTAGACTTTCAGGCGGTACATCACTTAACCTGTGTAGCTGGTGTCGGGGTTGCCTAGTGTTCATTGTAGACATGATCTTGTCTTTAAGGTCAGTTGTGTACCCAATCTCAGGGTAGGAGTGTGGTATAACCTCCTCTCTGACCTGTTGTCCTGGCTCTCCCGTGGCATTGCATTGTATCGAAAGGAGTTGCCGTTTGTGGATGTTAGAACACTGGGCTACCAGTTGTTTGGCAGTTAGCATCCATTCATTCCACATTATTCGAGCAGTAGCATTCTAATGCAGCATGTGGTCGCTCATGTTGTGAGGTAGGCATTAGCATTAAGGGTCTTGCCCAAGGACCCTCACTGGGTGATGCCCGTGATTGTTATGATAATTGCCCCAATTCCATGGTATTTGCCCCATTTCCATTTTTCCATCACCATTAATTGTTCATTCCGCCCTGGGAATCGAACCGGTGTTTTCTGCATGACAGTCCTGCACCTTACCAACCGAGCTACCCATCCGTGAGTATGTATATAGCAAAGCAGACAAGGCAGTTTGTTTTGTGAGGAAACAGTTTTTCATTTTGGGGTGTTTTTCATTCATTTAGTTTCTACATTTATATTTTATTTTACAGTCATATAGAATTAGAGTGAAAATGTCAACATTTTGATTTCTTCTCTTTCTTTCTTACCTACAGTTTATCAGACGTGTCCCAAAGACTGGATTCAGTTTCAGGAAAGCTGCTATTTTTTTATTAACTCAAAGCCTCCGTGGAAAACATGGGACCAAAGCCGACAGTTTTGTCAAAACATGAAATCGGACCTGGTGGTTATCAGCAGTCTTGAGGAACAGGTTTGCTAAACTAAATGGATTTTGTTCTTTTTTTTTAAACTAAAAAAAGTTGGCAATGTTTATATTTCAAAATTTAATTTACAGACATTCATCAAAAACACAATCAAATACTACTATGACACCTATCATGGATACTGGATTGGTTTACAAAAAGTGAACAACAACTGGATCTGGGTGGATGGCAGTCCAGACACACTTGGGTAAAGAAGAATTCTTACTACATATTAACATGTTTATTAAATGTGCTGATGGGTTTTTATTTATTTTAGGTACTGGAACAACCCAGAGAGCTCAGAAAATTTTGCACTCCTAATCCAAAATGCAACTTTGAACCAGAGCTGGATCATAAACAGAAATAACTTTCGGAACAGATTCATCTGTGAGATCAAAGCTTTAATTTTCTGATCAGTTAACTGAACTTTTTTCCTGCTACTGTGTTTCTTCTGTCTTTACTTTTTCATGTTTTAGTTGAAAGGAGATATGTTATAAACCTCAATATCATGATTGAAATTGTTGCAATCAAGCCTCAAATCTCAGAATATTAGCTTTAAAATGTCTGCAGCTCTGGGTTGTTGCATGACCCAACTTTGACCTCCTGATCTCCTAAAAACAAACCCTGACCAGCCCACACTGTACTAGAGAACAAGGGAGGCTTGTTGTTTTGTCATCTTCATTTTGGCCAAAAGTCCCAAAGTTCTGTGGTTCTGCTTTCCACTAACTTCATGATCTTCTGTAATTTTAATGCAACATACCTGTTCTGACCGCTTTAGATCTGGTTTTGTTCTTGTTTTGTTTTCACTGTGTACCGATTGTGGATTTGGAAATCTGTTTAAAAACTACAATTTTTGTCTACATTAAACTGCCTTTCAGTCAGACAACTCTTGCAGTAAGAAATATTTATTTGACATTTTCCACATTCTTTAAGTTGGCATTCACATATTTTCGTTTGGCATAAGGCTCCGTTCAATTCCATGAGAAATTTCCATAAAACTTTCGGGTAACAACACCCCCAACACTAAAATCATCCAGAAGAAGAGAAAAATGTGAATGTATAATCAGTGTGTATTAAAATGGGGTGTGTTTTCGGCAGCATTCCATTTTCATTTCATTTCCCAGTATGACTGCTATGTGTGACCCGGCACCATTGACCGTTTGGGCCGCCCCCGTTCGAGTACAGCACCACGAAGGGAACATGCTATCTAGTGGATCTGCTATGTGTGACCCGGCACCATTGACCGTTGGGCCTCCCCCGTTCGAGTACAGCGCCACGAAGGGAACATGCCATCTAGTGGATCTGCTATGTGTGACCCGGCACCATTGACTGTTTGGGCCGCCCCCGTTCAAGTACAGCGCCACGAAGGGAACATGCTAACTAGTGGATTTGCTATGTGTGACCCGGCACCATTGACCGTTGGGCCGCCCCCGTTCGAGTACAGCGCCACGAAGGGGACATGCTATCTAGTGGATTTGCTATGTGTGACCCGGCACCATTGACCATTGGGCCACCCCCGTTCGAATACAGTGCCACGAAGGGAACATGCTATCTAGTGGATCTGCTATGTGTGACCCGGGACCATTGACCGTTGGGCCGCCCCGTTCGAGTACAGCGCCACGAAGAGAACATGCTATCTAGTGGATCTGCTATGTGTGACCCGGCACCATTGACCGTAGGGTCTCTCCCGTTCATGGAAACCACTAGAGGAACATACTATCTGAAAGAGAGAGGGAAAGAAATAAAAGGGGAGCCAACATAAAATTACTCATACCTGATCTTAGAACGTAAGCTCACTTCCGCAAAACGCTGTGCAGAACTATAATTTAAACCGCCAAACAACCCGTATGAGACACTAACTTAACATCCAATCCAAAGCTTCCGATGGCGTATGACATGCTTAACAGCCATTATTCAAACTTCTATTAAACTAAGAACAAGCTTGATGGCCATAAACTTTTCCATTTTGGCAACTATATATACACGCGCTTAAGTAACATCCATTATTTCGAAGCTCCCAACGACAGTACCACGAACGAGCTTAATAGCCATAATTTTCTCCATTTGGCATACCAATTATAAGTGCTCAAGGAACATCCATATAATTGAGGTTCCATCCAAATATTAAGAATGAGTTCAACGCCCATAATTACTATGCTTCATTGGCATACTACAAACAAATGAGCTTAAGAACCAGATTCGAGCTCCGCGCATACTAAGATACAACTTAGAACAACCTAAATTTTGAGGTTTCCACCTGGCTATAATTTTCTTTTAACATCTATAATCGAAGAAATTACATTCATTCTGCGGTTGACATTGAATAATTAATTCAGTCAGAAGTGTCATTGGAATGCAGAGGAGGTCCAACGCCCCGTCACTTTCAGTGCAGCAATAGGTACGTCGCGCAGTCATCGTTGCAACACCAGATCAAGGAATGCATGGGTGACATCATTTCCTGGAAACGGAGAAGCTGATCGGGGCGTAGGGGTTCGCAGGCTCAGGATGCGATGCATAGATAAAACAAAGCAGAATTAGTCTTGAAAAGAATATATAAATAACCCAAAAACTGATCAGTTTCAAAATGATTGAGATAAATTAAATAAGAGTGCTTTTAAAGAACAAATCTGAGAAAGTGAAATTTAGTAGAGAGTTAAGGTAAAGACCCATTGTAGATTTATCGCACCCTAGAAACCACCATAATTACAAATTCCAACGGTGAAATGATAGTGAAATATATAACCTGCACGAAATCTTAACACCAATTTTTATATACTCCAATGATGAGAAAAGTAACCTTTGACAGTTTCAGAGTGACGCACCTTCAGGAGGCCACCGAGGATTAGGTGATGGGAAGAGTAGCCAAGGAGATTTTTAGATGAGGAAGGTCAATATCCCACGTAGCAAAGGATTACAGCTCGGCTGGATTTGATGCTTTGTATTTGATATTAGTGGTTCTCAATTGGTGGACAACAAAGTACAAACTACTAAAATTTTAATTAGCCAAGGGCGTCTGAATACTGCAAAAGAGAACTTGAGAGCCATAAGGATCATAGGTTTTGATAGTACTTTTGCTAGACTGAACCTTAAGCATTTAGAGGCGGAGTATAACAGGCCTCTAAATGGGGATGCATCTAGCAGAGTGTCATCTGCTTAAGCAAGGCAGATAGAAGACTGACTAGTGGACACACTATTTAACTCTTGAACTAAGCTTGAGAGCGCAAGTGATATATTTCCTAAGGTCAGGGTAGAAGTTGCTCAAGGTGTTATTTAAACATTAACCAAGTCAACCGATGACACAATACTATCATTCAAAATTGAAACAGCCTTAATATAATCTCCAAGGAAGAAATAACCGGACGACCCTTTAAAAACCACCAGAGCTGTAGATTCTGGCGGCCGGACAAACACAAACCACTCTTCTTAAATCCTTTTCCCCCAAACCAGAAGGCGCAGACTCAGAAGAACAAGTGGAGAGAGCCTGAAGACACAACAGGCATCACATAACCACTCCAGGCATAGAGAGGGAAAGATCAAACGCAAAACACGAAAATCCAGAACAGGAACACGGGGCCCAGGATCGAACTACCCAGAACAAGAACACAAGATGAACAGATGACCATAGGACCAAAGCTACAGCAAATGTCAAGTGGCCCAATCATTGACAAATCATATTCAACCAAAATTTGAATAAACGACATGCTGCACAAAAGCTAGAGATGACATAATGGGGAGAGACAAGAATCAATGAACCACCCAAATCCACAGAAGAAAAATAAATCCGGATGGGTGGAGAACCATACATTATAGACAACGTGGAAACCAAGATTTGAACATAAAGTTTTTTCCACAGAGATTCAAAAGACCAGGGATACAGAGGAAAGTTGGCCACCAAGAAATCATCAATAACTCGCAAAATGAAGGGCACCCATCACCTACAAATATCCAGTACAGGGCTTCAGATAATAAAGTTGATTTTATGAGGACTGCCACGACAGCGGAAAGGTAAACCGACAAACACTTCGAGCGCCAACTGAATGCCAAGAGACGCCACTGAGAGGCATAGAGGCAGAACAGTGAGAACATCAGCGATAATAGTCATCCTCAGCCTTATATCGCGTTAGGAAGAAAATCGTGGAGACAGCATGGGCAGCTGAAGAAAATATATACCAATCCTGAAGGCGCATGGGGAACCAGGCCACTGATGCCCAGAAGATGAACTGCGAGGCGCTAACAGGTCCAGATCGAGTCACGTCAACCTGAAAACTTCCCAGGGGCCACCCTTAGTGGCGGCTTTGAAAACAATGCCCCGGAAGAATCCATCACATAGCCCCCACAAACCTCCAAACCAGAGAGAGAATAACAAATTAACTGTCCAGCCGAGAAAACAAGGCCGCGACGAGACTAACACACTCACTAATGCGGCCGACGCAAGTTCCTGAAGCCAGGGCAGGACCCACTAGGGTACACAGAACAGGGAAAAACAGGCGGAGCAGAACCAGATGCAGAAGGTGCGGGGGCAACGAACGAGGATCGCTGAGTGAATAAAGTGAGCCATAGACGCTGCATAAGAGAGACCATTCATAGGGAAAATGTCCACAGAGCAGAGACGGGTCCAAGAGACACTGATTCACATTCTGACTAGCCAGCAGCTACAACAACGAAGGAAATAAACAGAAGAACCGCCATAATAATAAAGCCAGCATCGAATCAAGATTCACACTTAGCTCCCAAAGAACAAAACAGCAACAGAAAACAAATGCTAAAATCCACAACAAATTCAGCCAGCATGAGAAACCTGTCCAAACGAGGACCGCCAGCCTTCACAACCACAGAAAAGACCCCACGACCCCTGAAACGACAACCGGAGACGCAGAACTACGTAGCAGAAAAGGAATCAGAAGTGCATCATGATGGACCATGAGACAAAACTACAATTCCCAGGGTCCTTAAGGGCGTGACGTCACCGAAGTAAACAGGAACCAAGACGCAGCCTTAGAAAACTACACGGGAAAAGAACCGCATGACGCTCACCGTAGATAATTGGGGTGACCACGGCAGACGAGAAGACCCGGAGTGCTCCTGATCGGGGGGCACGGACATCCCGAACATCGCGGAAAGCAAACCCCCTGCAGATGCACGCGACCGCGGCGAAACGAACGCGCTGTGCGCCGTCAGCCTCCCGCTGATCGCCACATAAGGAGAGCAGACGCGGCGAAACGAAAACCCCACATCAGAAAAATGGGGATCATCCATCCGAAGGATGGGGGAACACAGCAAGATGCCAAAAGAGACGGAGACCCGCGGCCTCGGAGACCGGCGAAGAATGAGCGCTGAAGGTAAGAAAGAATGAACAACTGCGCACCTGGCTTAAATAGGACGCTGAGCAGGTGAGTTAATTGACTGAACCGCCCTAGGGTATTTACCTGTAAAACACTGCATCGAGTATCTGCCCGAAATACGATAAATTGTCATTTCTTTAAATAAAAATGTTGCTCTGTCCTCTTTTACATGTATAGGGTTAATGTAAAGATGGTGTAGAAATGTTGACTCTTTAAAAGAAAAAACATGCATTTACAAACACTCTAAACAAGTGTGACAATAGAAAGCTTGTTTATGATGAAATTTACATACAATATAATTATTCTATTCATCTTGTTTTCCAGTATTTTGCTTGAACTATAACCTCATAATAAAATAATTCAAAATCCTGAAGTAATAATCTTTTTAATCTTTGTGTTTCATATGTTTATAGGTTTTTTGTTGCCTTTAAATATGAAAAAATATAATATAAAGAAGAAACTTGCTGATGGTTTCATAACTGAGTTGGGGGTTGAATTAAGTCCACAGAGGAAACCTTCAAGTTACTGAGTATCCTGAAAAGTAACAAGAGCTCTCATAAAAACTCCCTGTTTATTAATTATTTTATAAAAACGGGTTACCATTGGTTATAATCTAAAATAAAATACAAAACTGTAATATGAAATAGAATTTTAGGATCAGCTGAACTGAACCAGATAAAACTCAGCTTTCAATGTTTCTACTGAGGATCACACATGGAAAAAATAAGTTATTAAAAACTAATAATAAATAAACAACAACTCTCATCTGAGCACAACAGAAATCCCTCCCATCAGCTGCTGCTCTTGTGTCATGGTCCTCATTACAGTCATTTTCTGGACAGAATAATCTCCAAGAACACGTCTGACTTCTTCTCTACCCGACTCTCAAACAGTCTTCTCCTTGATAGGCCTTCAACAGTTCAAATGTTTTTCAACCCTAATATGGTGTTTGGGTCAAAACTGACCCATTTTCTACACTTAAAAATGGGTCAGTTTTGACCTGAACACAATTTTAAGGGTTAAGCCCAGAAGAAACACTCATGTTCTAAAAAATACTGCCCTCTTGTGTGCATTAGAGGAAAAACAAGAACATGGGAACCTTCAGGCTTTTTCTGAAAAAAAATTATTGATAAGTTGATACATGGAAGAAAAAACACCTGCATTAAGTCTATTTTGTATTTTTATCATTAAGAGGCAAAAGTTCTAACAACAAAAATCAATGAAGAAACCGACCCAAAGATATTTCTGAAAGAAAGTTCCTCAAAAGGGTTTTGGCATGAAGGTTCCAGAAACTTGTGA
>CM074491.1:5833817-5855957 GCA_037389245.1 Oryzias sinensis
ATTCCACAACTTTCCAGTTAAGGAAATCTGTCCCAACAAAAGTGAGCCTCTGTTCTCCAACAGACGGAACACAAAGACATTTAAAATCCAGTTCAGCGTTTTTATACGAGGACACCTAAAGGTTTAACCACAGATTCAGTCAAGATAAACAGCTTCAGTTGTTTGTCACCTATAACCTGAAGGATCAGATGTGCAACAAGAACCAAAGCGGCGTAAACTGAAATAAAAAAATCTGCAGTAATTCAAGGAACTGAAGCATCTGAGCTTCTTCAGCAGTTTGCTCCTCCTAGCAGCAGTTTTGGTTAAATGTTCAGACTTCAGACAGGAACGAGGGCACAGACAGAGCAAAAGAAATGTAGTCCTCTGTGTTGTGGTCCCTTTCTGGCCACCCACCAGAAGTAACAATTATGCTGATATGCAGGTATAGTTTAAGCCACAACTGGATGACGATCAGGATGGGATGAATGAATCCATTGCAGCACGTAAAGGTAAAGGTAAAGGTAAACTTTATTGTCCTCAGGGAGGAAATTTGTTTTAGGCCACAGAGCTGCAAACTGTTACAACATACTTCAGCATTCACACATCACATGTGCGAATGCTGTGGGATGAAACAGTGTTTGAGAAACATACAGGCGACACTCGGGTCTAGTTCTGATGTTTGTCTCCGGTCTTTGTGCCTCCCCAACAACTGTCTTGATGTCACAGGTTAATGACGCCATGTGGCAGTGAACACACATTGAACACAAAATATTTAAAAAACAGACACCACCTGCCCTGTCATGGGCTCAGACATTTGGCTACCTCCAAGTAAGCCAAGTTCTTATGATCAGTCCAAACAGTAAATGGAAACTTGATCCTCTCTAACCAGTACCTCCATTCTTCCAGGGTTAATTTGATAGCCAACAATCCTTTATCACCTTTGTTGTAACAACTCTGAGTAGGTGGTAGTCGACTAGAAAAAACAAAGGCGCACTAATGGATTTTCTTTCCCCATATCCAAGTCCTGGGACAGATCAGCCCCTAGACCCATTCAGATGCATCCACATCTAACACATAAAAGACCTTCCTTTGTCAAGCTGACTCACTACAGGAGCAGAGGGGAGTCTTTGCTTGAGCGTCTTCAAAGCTTCTTGTGCTCGCAGGGGGCAGACGAATGTGGCTTCAGATGAAAAAGTGTGAGTGGTTCTAGTGGAGAAATTAAGTATTTGATCCCTCGCTGATTTTGTAGGAAATGTAGAAAAAATGAAAATTACAGTCTTGTCATCCTGATGGTAGGCTCGTTTGAACGGTGGGAGATGGAATTCACATCATTTGGTTTTTATGAACAGGTTGTTTTCCTGTTTCTTTTCTTTTTTTTTTAACTTGTTCTGTCCAACAGCTGAGCAAACAGATTAGAGCTGAAGGCTTTTTGTGTTGGACAGGTTTTACTATCACAAAAAGAGGTTGTATAGCCTCGAGAAATCAGAGTATAGATTTGTATAAACCCCTTTTTTATTATTTTTTATTTATTTGTTACATTTAGTGTGTGTGGGGAGGGAGAAGGGAAGAATGTGAGGGGGGGGATTAAAAGTAAGAGAGGTGAGAAAGTGGGGGATACAAGCATTGATTTGAATAAGTTATTATTTTAAGCTGCAACAATTACACCAGATCTGCTGGAAAGACAAATGTTACATCAAAGGTGAAATTAGGGGAAAATATCTGTCCATCAATACAATGTGGGTTAGGAGGAGGAATGAAGCAGACAGGGAGCAGTGTGGCAGTGTGCACGTGGGGGTGGAGATACATGCATGCTGCCGAAGTGAACTGTGTGTTCATAAGGGGATCCATATCCTCCCCAGCAAGACCAGGATAGGGGAGGAGAGACCCCCCGGCCAGGAACTACGTCAGAACTTAGACACTGTCAAAATAACCTAACCTGTCAGAATCAAATTTAAAAGGATTAATGCTAGAGTAACAAGCAAACATATGTTTTGTATGCAACTATTATTGTTATTAAAAGTGACAAAAGTTATTTAACATTAAGGAGCAGTAACATTTATTTTTCATTACATTTGCATGTTATATATACATGTTCTATCTGGCCCTTTGAGGACAGCCGCTATGCTGATGTGGCCCTCGGTGAAAATGAGTCTGACACCCCTGCCTTAACCCCTGCTGTGAATGCAACGTCGACCCCAGGGAGGTCAGGCCATGGGCCAACTACTGGCCACAGGCGAAACACCGGCCGTGGGCAGACGACCCCAGGCCCCAGAACTCCAACCCCCCCCCCAGCCCCTGCCATGGCGACCAGCCACCCTGCACGGCACCCGGCTGCCGTTCCCGGTCAGCCACACTGCCTAACCTGCGCCCAGAAGTCACCAGCCCAGTAACCCCTGCAGAGTGCGCACCCCTCACCACCCCCCCCCCCCCACACACACACACACACACCCGAGCAACCAGAGCCCCGAGCCGGGAGAACAGCAGGCCCGGCGGAGCCCACCACCCTAAACCACTCTGGCCCACCCAACCAGCCAGGACCCGGCTCAACCCTTCACCATCACACCCCTACTATTCAATTCAATTCAATTCAATTCAATTCAATTCAATTCAATTCAATTCAATTCAATTCAATTCAATTCAATTCACTTTTATTTGTATAGCCCAAAATCACAACAACAGTCGTCTCGATGGGCTTCGAAGTAAAACATGAACTCAAAAGGATCATGAATGCAAAGAGTTCAGTAGGAAAATACTAAAATGAACTAACAAACTGACTAAGCTATACTGGCATCCCTGCCCTTAGACCCCCCTTCGCGGTAAGGAAAAACTCCCAAAAAAACCGGATTCCGGAAAAAACGAAGAAACCTCAGGGGTGCCCACATGAAGGAGGGATCCTCCCCCAGGACGGACAGGCGATGTACCAGAACTCTTAGAGAAGAATTAACCTATCTAAATCTACAACTACATATTTAAAGTCCAGCAGACGAGCTTCATCCAGTCGTGGTTGTGGGGACAGTCAAAGGCGCGAGTCAAGCTGGAGACAGGAACCACAGCCAGCAGTTGATGTGACTAACCAGCTGGAGCCAGGGAGAGTTTGAAACCGACAGGTTTTTTGTGGAGGACATTATCTCTAAACTAATATGCTCTGACATGAGGTTTCTGTAGTGGTTGATGCTAAGATTATTTATAGATTTCCAGTTTAGGAGGATAGTTTTCTTTGTGATACATACAGCGGTGAGAACCATATAGGCCTTGTTAGATTCTATGTTGATGTTATTCAGGTCGCCTAGTAACCCTTGTGCTATCTTAGATGACCCCACCCTTACTTTGACATGTTCTCCCTACCATGACAAAGGTGGATAAAGGTGGAAAGATTTCATGTAATCCATGGACACCAGTGAAAATCACAAATCATTGAAGAAAAAAGGTTCAGAGCACTGTCTAGTGGGTCTAGATGACCCAACTCCCAATGTTAAAGTGCCTAGGATAGCACAAGGGGTAACCAGAGTTTGGGACATGCAGGAATCTTATGATTAAACCAGACTGATAAATCCTCACAGACTTTACGCCAGAATGATTGGACAGGTGGACAGAACCACAGGGTATGCAAATAGTCGTCTATGTTGTTACCTGTGCACTGTGTGCATATAGCAGACTGATTGAGACCCATTTTAAATAACCTCTGTCCGGTGTAGTGAGTTCTGTGGAGAATCTTGTATTGAATAAGTTGCAGATTAGGACTTTTTGTCATATTAAAGGCATTCAAACATATCTGTAGCCAAAATTGATCACTAGAATTCAATGATAGCTCAGACTCCCATTTTGTCATGGGTAAGTAAATTGTTTCATCTATGTTAGATATCAACTTATAAATTTTGGAGGTGAGCTTGGGATTTTTAAGGTAAATGAAATGTGTGAATGTAAGGGGAAGGTCTAGGTCTATTTGGGTCAGGGAGTATTTAGTGCTTATAGCTGATTTAAGTTGCTGATAATCTAGAAATTTGTTCATACTAATTCCATAGGTTGAGGATAACGTTGAGAGGGACATAAATGTTCTATTCTGAATTATATGCTGGAACTGCTGGATTTCTTTGTTCTTCCATGAAGCAAAATGAATCATGTTTTTGCTAATTAAAATGTCAGGATTATTCCAAATGGAGGTGAGTTTGCATAGAAATAATGCAAGGTTGTTTTTTTTTAAGAAAATCCCACCAGGTTGTTAGAGATGAGCTGATGTTTAAACTTCTGAAGCATTTGTGTTGTTTAATTTTAGAACAGAAGAAAGGTAAATTAGAAATATCTAGGTTATCACAGAGATTTTGTTGTACATCTAGCCAAGATTCATCTAGCACACCAGGATTCAGCCACTTTTGGACATAAAACAATCTGTTCGCGGAGTAGTAGTCCTGGAAGTCTGGCAGGCCTAGGCCTCCTCTATCTTTAGGTTTTTCAATAGTTTTTAAACTGATCCTTGGTGGTTTACCTTCCCAACGGAATTGGGAGATGAATGAGTCTAATGATTTGAACCAAGTAGTTGGAGGTTTGGAAGGAATAATTGAAAACAGGTAGTTAATTTTGGGGAGAATCATCATTTTTATGGTTGCAACTCTCCCTATTAGGCCGCCTTTACACTGCATTGTTCAAGTGACCCAATTCCGATTTTTTCCTCTCACGTGGCACAGATCGAATATGATCGGTGAACGTGTAAGTAGGACAAAAGCGCATGGATTCCGTTTTTCTTAGATCGGATACAGGCCTCATTCATATGTGGAAATAAATCGGAAACGAATCGGATACGTGCATTTGTGTGTGCCATGTAAGCAGACAAATCGGATATTCCCCAGTAAATGCGAGTCCTACGTAAGTGACGTCAATTCAAGACACCACCAACTGAGATCACATGACTTATTAAGGTGCTTTTTGTGCGCTGATTTTGCTGTCAGCGTGTTACCTTTCAGCCTCAGGCTTCAGACCGTAGTTGGAAACCGCTGTTATGTCCGGTCCCGTCCCGTCCCGGTCGGGACGCAAACGGTAACTAGTGAAGCGGGACACCGTTGCCATGGAAAAGGCTAGAAGCCGTTAATTTCTTTGGGGGGCGTGTATGATGGGGACCGTGTGTGTGTGAGCGTGCGCGTGCTTGCGTGTGTGTGTAAGGAGAGAGAGGGGGTGTGAGCGCGGAGCGGGGGACTGTCGGAGAACCGTAAATTAAAAATAAGGTGTCTCGCCCAAAAGTTTTGGAGTCTTTCTTAGCCCACTCTGCAGGCTGAGGGTTCAGAACGGAAAAGAGAACCCAGAGGAAATCTCCTGTGTGTTACTGACTACGGTCGGAAAAGAGAAGTCATCGCGCAGGAAAGGTTCAACACTTGGATCAAACTGTTTGGACAGCAAAAAGTCTGCAAACACTTCCTCATTCAAAACTCAGAGAGCACATAAGACGGCCGACCAGCCCTCCTTTTTACATCCCCGTGCATCCCCTCAGGAGCGCCCAAGGCAACGCCTCCTTCCGTCGCCGCCTTGCCTCCATGACAACCACAATCACACAAAAGACCGAAGGAGGTCCGCGGAATGCGGAAATACTGCTACGTAGTCCTCTGAACGTCCACGTTTGATAGTTTCAGCATTGTATAGTGTAAATGCAAAAATCAGATACGGGTCACTTTTATAAGAAGATGTAAGCGGGTCGTCTAAAAAATCGGATATAGTCAGGAAATCGGATATGAGCATCAAGACCTGCAGTGTAAAGGCGGCCTTAGAGAAATGGGTAGAGTTTTCCATCAAGTGAGATCAGCCTCAGTTGTTTTAAGTAGTTGGGTGTGGTTTAGCTTGAATTGATCAGAAAGCCTATATTTACACCTAAGTACTTTATGTTACCTGTTTGCAGTTTAAAGGATAACAGATATAGATAATTGAAATTAATTGACACAATTGTGCTTTTAGACCAGTTTATGGAGTATTTGGAAACTAAGCAAAATGTATTAATTAGTGAGGTGATTTGGCAGATGGAAGATTGTGAATTTGGAGTAAATAGTAAAACATCATCTGCATAAAGGCTTATTTTATGTTCTAGATTTTTGGTTTGAAAGCCTTCAATGTCTCGACTTTGCCTAATTGCAGCAGCTAGAGGTTCAATTAATAGTGCTAATAAAGATGGAGATAGTGGACAGCCTTGTCTGGTTCCTCTTTGTAAAGTAAAAGCTTACAGATGTTTGATCATTTGTTCTGACACGAGCATTAGGAGAGGCATATAATATTTTTATCCAGTTACTAAACAATTTTCCAAAGCCAAATTTGTTCAGGGTGGCTTTAAAAAATTTCCAGTTGACCCAATCAAATGCCTTTTCTGCATCCAGTGACACAATGGTTGCTTCTTGGTTATTGATAGTTGTACAATCTATGGGTTTGATTAATCTGTGCACGTTGGTAGATGAATGTCTATCCTTTATAAAGCCTGTTTGGTCAGGATGTATTAGAGAGGGAACTACCTTCTCCAGTCTTTCTGTCAAAACTTTGCAGCTTATTTTAAGATCTGCATTGATCAGCGATATGGGTCAATAGCTGGATGGTGATGTGGGATCTTTCCTAGGTTTCAGAAATAAGATAATATTGACAGAGTTCATTTTTGGAGAAAGATCATATTTTTCCTTAATTTCTATTGTCATTCTGAGAAAAATGGGAGCTGATATTTGCCAAATTCTTTATAAAATTCTGCTGGGAAGCTGTCTGGTCCTGGGGCTTTTTTACTAGGCATGTTAAGTTAGAAAGAAAAGTTAGTTAATGCTTTATGCAGCTTTTGTTCAGTAAGAGGGGAATCTAAGGCTGTAATTTGTTCCTCTGTTGGTATAGGCAAATCTATGCTATTGAGAAAACTATTTCCGTAAATTCCGGACTGAGCCTTGCCTCAGACTCATGCATTTGAGTATACCTACATCTGCCAAACAGCATGGACCTCTATTCTGTTCACAAGTTCCTCAGTTATGGTTTTTTTAATTTATTTATTTATTTTTTAGGTTTTTTTACTTATTGACAATCTAGGTATCATACATAAAATTACAAACAGTAACCATATGACCAACATTACATCCCTCAGTTATGATGAGGAAATTTACATCCACGATCCCCCATTTCCCATGAGTCTTAGGGGCTAAAGGCGGGGCCAACGCCCGACTCGCCACACTATTGTACGTGTTTAAGACTGAGCAAGTAGCAGCAGTGCATGGAGGGTGAACGGGAACAGCTCTCCTTCCGCTTGTGTCGCGGCAGCGTTATGGGAGTAACAGGGCTGGTTAAAAAAACACACCAGTAAAAGAAAGCAGCGGCGACTGAAAAGCGCGCGCCTCAGCGCGATACCAGCGCCTCAGCGCGGCGTGTGCGTCAGAACTTTCCTTCCACAACAAACACTCTTGCTCCGTGGACGCCTCTGCGCTCCGCGCTCGCCCCGCGCGCTCCCCTTCCTATCTTGTCCGACACCTCTGGCCAGGGCGGCTGCAGGGAGGACCGCTTCGTCCCCATTGCGCCGGTGCACGGAGCATATCGTGTCTGTGCAGAGCAATCGGACTTAATACTGTACGTTTTGTGGATGAGGGGCGGATGCGTTGTTATGTGTGGGAGCCATCAGACTGCCATCGGCCCCTCAGCTCTATGTGATCGAGCAGCAGGAGAACATGTCTCCAGCTCACACGGAGGCTGTGAGCTTTTCAATGCAGAATTCCGGTCAGTCCTTAGAAACCGTAAAAACGATCACATGAATTTGTGTTCTCTTTCAACATTCGTTTCGGTATCTCACTATGGGACACGCCCCCTGCGCTGTCCCCCAGAAGCTCTTTTTCATTACGCCAGTCTTGACTGGCAGACAGAAGGTGACGTCTGCTCTCAGGAGGCGGGACTTCCTCCTGCTATAAGAGCCAGACGCCATCTTCTCTCCTCAGTCTAACACCTCTTCTCGCTCCCAGAAGCATCCTCAGACGGCAGGTGTAGTATCCGAAGCTAGCTTAACTGTTCCTAGAGCGAGCTAACAACTCGGTCGCTGAACGCTAGTCGGTGTTACATAGCTTGTCTGGGTCACGCGGTTGGTCTGTCTCCAAACAGCACCCGTTAGAACTAGTCACCATACTAGTAATTTTCGCGCTTCGCTCTCAACCGGAGTCGACGAAGTCGTCATGGAGCCTGAACCTTTCCTCGCCATGGAAACGGTCAGACCTCTGCCTAGAGCCTGCTCATGCGGCAGCAAAATCGCCGGGGCAGACACCCATTCTGCCTGTGCTGCATGTCTGGGGCTGCAACATGCCCAGGACGCGTTAGCATCTCCGGCTAGCTGCGAGCATTGTGCGCGCCTCTCCCTAAAGACCCTGAGACGCAGACTAGCGCGCCAAGCTAGTCTGTCCAAGGCGGACCCGGTCTTGGGGGTAACCAGCCCCCCACTACCAGAGGAGTCTACGCAGGGAGAGGTGGCAGGCATGAGCTGGGGCGACCAACTGGATACGGTCGCGCCACTCGAGGGCATGGAGGAGCAGGAGGCCGCGCCCCCGGAGTTTCAGGACACTGTGCCCGACTCCGGAGACGAGTCCATCAGCCTCGGCTCTGAGGAGGACGAGGAGGACAGCGAGCCTTTCCTTCTGCTGCAAAGCCGCTGGCTGCGGGCGACGCGTGCGGCGGCTTCCCAAACCCGACCGCCGCGATGGACCTGCATGATGTCTGCAGAAGAGCAGCTGAAAAGCTGGGCATTAAGTGGCCTGAAGCCCTCACTGAGGCCACCACGTCTCGCTATGAGGGAAAAAGACTGCCTAAAGCCAAGTCTTCCAGCAGACAGCTGCTGCCAGTGTTCCCTGAGTGCTTGGAGGAAGCGACCAGGACCTGGAGCACCCCCTTTTCAGCCAAAAGCCCCGTCCTGGGAGGCTCGGCCTTGGACTGGGCCAACATGGAGGAGAACGGATTCTCGCAGATCCCTCCAGTCGAACCGCTGCTGGCATCCCACCTGCACCCGACACAGAAGTCCACCATGACTTCCGCGGGCCCCGCCCTGCCCTCGAAAGCTGACTGCTTCCAGTCAACTCTCACTGAAAAGGGCTACAAGGCAGTTGCCGCATCGGTGAAAGCCCTGAATGCGTCTTCTCTGCTCCTAGCCTACCAGGCAGAGCTGCAGGAACAGATGTCAAGCACACCAACCCCAGACCTGTGGAACGAGCTATGCGTGGTCACAGACCTTTGTCTGCGTCTCCACAGGTCCGCAGTCCAAGCCTCTGGGCGAGCCATGGCCCTCATGGTTGTCCAGGAAAGAGCCCGGTGGCTGAACTTATCCAGTCTCTCTCAGAAGGAGAAGACTCAACTCCTCGATGTGCCGGTGGACCCAAAGAGCCTATTTGGGCCAGCAATGGCCACAATGCAAAGGCGCTGTGAGGAGAAGAAACGGGAAGGTGAAGCGCTGCAGCTGTGTCTGCCCAGGAAGGTACACCCTCCTACCCCAGCTGCACCGCGTCTTTCCTTCGCTCAAGCGGTAGCTAGACCAGCTTACCGCACTCCGAAACGCCAGCCTCAGCCAGGTGACCGGAGCCACGGAAAACCTGCTGAGGCCAAAGGGGCCTGGGCCAAGAAACCGTCTGCTCCCAACGTGACAACGGCAGCCCAGCCAGCGCCTCCTGTCGCTCAGAGCGCAAAGAAAAAGAGGCGTGCCACCTAGGGCGCAACCAACAGGGATGGAGAGCGGGCACAACCAGAAGCCTGCTTCCCCCCTTCCACGACACGTTCCGTTCCTGTCGTTTTTCTCCAGGGCATGTTCCAGCCCGACCAAAAGGCGTGCAGAGGCACAGGTGGCCCTCACAGTTCACAGCCAGTTGAAAAGGAGAAAAGAGGGACCCACAGAGAGCTCAGTGGAGCCACAGTTGTGTCCCAGACAGTGTTTGAAAAGGTTTTTAAAACCAACACAAATAAAAAATCCCCGAGGCGCGCAACCAGGCCCCGAGCCAAGGGCGCAGCCTCAACACAAAAAGACAAAACAAAAAACAAAACACATACAAATGACGGGAAGCCGAGTGGGAGCTGCGCAGCTGCACATGAGGCCACAGGAGGGAGCTGTTGCTCCACCAGTGGCACAGCAGCCCAGCACCGTGGTAGCAACGAGCCCTGCGCCGGCGCAGCTCGTGTTGGCCACGCCCACCAGTGTCTCAGCGCGGAAGCCGCTCGGCCCGCTCTCGGACAAATCACAGCAATGGCGGCACTGCGGGGCGCCAGACTGGGTTATAAGCACTGTTACCAAGGGTTACAGACTCCAGTTTGCATCCACCCCTCCCCTTTTCAATGGTATACTGCAGTCGCAGGCCAGGGGGCAAAATGCACGAATTTTGCAGGAAGAGATCAAAACACTGCAAGGCAAAAGAGCCATTCAGCTAGTGCCACCGGAGCAGGCTCACAGCGGTTTCTACTCCAGATACTTCCTGGTCCCAAAACGGGGTGGAGGCCTGCGTCCGATTCTAGACCTGCGAGCACTGAACAAATACTTGAGGAAGTACAAATTCAGAATGCTAACACACGCAGGTCTGGTACGGTTTGTGCGTCCAGGAGACTGGTTCGTCTCCATAGATTTGAAAGACGCATATTTTCACGTCCCAATATACCCCCCTCACAGAAAGTATCTCAGATTTTCCTTTCGAGGGAAGGTTTACGAGTTTCTAGTGCTCCCCTTCGGCCTCTCACTGAGTCCGCGGGTGTTTGTGAAATGCACGGAGGCCGCCGTCGCACCCATGAGACAGATGGGCGTTCGGCTGGCGATGTATATAGACGACTGGCTGCTCGCAGCGCAGTCTCCCGAAGAACTCAGGAGGCAGGCCGGGTTGCTCACATCGCACCTAACTGCACTGGGCTTCACAGTAAACTGGGGAAAGTGCGTATTGACACCAGCTCAAACGATCACTTTCATCGGCTTATCCCTGAACTCGGTCGAGCTCAGAGCGCGACTCTCAGCGGAGAGAGTGACAGCCTTCCGAGCGTGTCTGTCACAGTTCCGCAGGGGGGCGTGGATAACATTCAGACTGTGCCTCAAACTCCTCGGGCTGATGGCATCGGCGCTGTCCGTCATCCCATTTGGCCGCTTACACATGCGTCCTTTTCAGCGGTGGGTGGCGTCGCTCAATCTAAGCCCCGCCCGCCATGGTCACCGGCGAGTGCTTGCTTCGGTTACGTGCATTCTCGCCCTACACAAGTGGAGGGATATTTCCTTCCTCACCACGGGTGTTGTCATGGGAACCGTGCAAACAAGACAGGTGATCACCACAGACGCCTCGCTGACAGGCTGGGGAGCCACTCACGAGGGCAGGACAGTGAACGGTCTGTGGGGCTCCCACATGCGATCAGTTCACATAAACTGCTTGGAACTCCTGGCGGTGTCTCTTGCACTGAAACATTTCTTACCCTTCCTGAAAGGGCGCCATGTTTTAGTCAGGACCGACAATACCACAGTGGTGGCGTATATCAACAGACAAGGAGGGCTGCGCTCTTTTCAGTTGCACACGCTAGCACACAGACTGATTATGTGGAGCAGCTCCCGTCTTCTGTCGCTGCGGGCCATCCATGTACCGGGGATAATGAACCGGGGAGCCGACCTGCTCTCCAGAGGGAACCCGCGTTACAGGGAATGGAAGCTCCACAGCCAGGTGGTAGCCCAGATGTGGAGCATTTACGGTCAAGCAGAGGTCGATCTCTTTGCGTCAGCGGAGAACGCCCAGTGTCAAATGTTCTACTCTCTGACGGACCAGAGCGCCCCCCTGGGGGTGGACGCTCTAGCGCACGAGTGGCCGTGCCGACTTCTGTATGCGTTCCCACCGTTGGAGTTGATTGCCCCTACCCTCACCAGGGTTCGGATGGGGAAACACTCTCTCATCCTCGTAGCCCCTCGGTGGCCCGGGAAACACTGGCTAGCGGACATCATTCAGATGCTGCACAGCCAACCGTGGCCTCTGCCTTTACGCAGGGACCTCCTGTCGCAGGCCCGCGGGGAAATTTTTCATCCTCATCCGGAACGCCTGGCTCTGTGGGCCTGGCCCGTGAGAGGCTGAATCTCATGGCAGCGGGACTCCCGCAGAACGTCGTGGACACGATCCAGAGTGCCAGAGCGCGGTCCACCCGCTCCGCCTACGGCGCCAAATGGCGCGTTTTTGAGGACTGGTGCGTAAAAATGGCCGTGGTGCCTTTCCAGAGCCCAGTCCCAGTCATTCTATCGTTCCTTCAGGAACTGATTGAAAAAGGTTTGTCCTTTTCCACCATTAAAGTGTATCTGGCGGCCATATCCGCCTGTCACATAGGTGTTAATGACAAAACAGTGGGCCAGCATCCGCTTATTTGTCAGTTTATGAGGGGCGCACTTCGGCTCCGACCGGTGTCGAAAAGCCTTGTTGCTCCTTGGGATTTACCGGTGGTGCTGGACGCACTGTCGTGCGCACCGTTTGAGCCACTGAGGCAAGTCAGCCTCAAAGCGCTCTCTTTTAAAACAGCTCTGCTTATTGCACTAGCTTCTGCTAAACGAGTGAGCGACATCCATGCGTTGTCAGTTCACCCGTCCTGTTTGCAGTTCTCCAGAGGGGATTCGAAGGTTTTGTTGAGACCGAATCCGGCATTTATGCCCAAGGTTTTCAACCCTACCATACCTTGCCACCCCATTGAGTTTTTGGAATTCAATCCGCCTCCTTTTTCCTCTACGGAGCAAGAGAGGCTTCACACATTGTGCCCTGTGCGGGCGCTGCGCATGTATGTGGAGAGGACGGCTGGCTTCAGAAAATCTGAGCAGCTGTTTGTGTCGTGGGCTTCTCCTCACACAGGAAAGCCTATAACCAAACAACGCCTGTCACACTGGGTTGTGGGCGCTATAACCATGGCTTATAACAGCAAGGGGTTAACACCCCCGGCGGGCCTGCGCGCTCATTCCACTCGCGGCATGGCATCATCATGGGCAGTTTTTCGGGGCATCTCTCTGGATGATGTGTGCACGGCTGCCAGTTGGGCAACGCCTCACACTTTCATCAGATTTTATAGACTGGATGTCACTAGACCAGGGCTGCCTCACGCAGTGCTAGGTGTGGGGTCCACACCTACACCTGTATGAGCAGCCTGGTTGTTCTCTGTTGGTCTTCGGAGTAAGCTTATCTGGCAATACGGGAGTCTCTACATCCCATAGTGAGATACCGAAACGAATGTTGAAAGAGAACTTTAGGTTAAGAACTTAACCCCGGTTCTCTGAAACATGAGTGAGGTATCTCACCAGATCACCCTCCTTGCCTGGAGCGAGAAGAGGTGTGCTTACTTAGACTGAGGAGAGAAGATGGCGTCTGGCTCTTATAGCAGGAGGAAGTCCCGCCTCCTGAGAGCAGACGTCACCTTCTGTCTGCCAGTCAAGACTGGCGTAATGAAAAAGAGCTTCTGGGGGACAGCGCAGGGGGCGTGTCCCATAGTGAGATACCTCACTCATGTTTCAGAGAACCGGGGTTAAGTTCTTAACCTAAAGTTTCCAGTCGTGTCCCGACAAAATAAAGGCTGATGTTATTCCCACATATTTACGTGCAGCCAGCCGAGTCACTATGACTCAGAGGTAAATTCACTCCTGAGCATGCGCTGTTCTCTCCGTCACGCAGCTGACCGGCTTTTCCAAACCCGTTGGTCATGGTGGATTTTTCACGCTGCTTTTAACGATTGTTTTAAACTTGAAAGCTTCATCATATTGTAGCGGCGATCACGTGCACGTTGGGTCTAATGGCACCAAAGGATTTTGGGATGCGGCCGGGCATGCGTGTTTTGTTGAACCATGACTGAAGTGTCTAAGACCTGAAGTCACCTCCATGCTGTTTGGCTGTTTAGTGTGTTGAAAAACAAATGACTTGTGCTTGGTGTTGGATAAAGAATTCAAACCATTCACTGAGTCCGAAAGTACGTACATGGCGGCCGCCAATTAAATCCATAAATTAGCCGCGTCACTGAATAAGCCGCAAGGCTGTAAGAGCAGGAAAAAAATAGCGGCTTATAGTCCGGAAATTACGGTAATGTCATTGTCAGAAGGATCAATTTGGGATGAGTAGAGGGATTGGTAAAAGTTTTTAAAAACTGAATTTATTTCAGCTGGATCATGTGTTGCGTTTCCTGTTAGGTCTATGACTGATGAAATAGTTGTCTTCTCTTTGTTTATTTTGAGTTGATTTGCCAAAGATTTCCCAGATTTATTACTGTGATCAAACCTCTCCAAGCGTAGTCTCTGTAATAAAAACTGTGTTCTTTGATTAGTTATTTCATTTAATTCGATTCATACTTTCCTTATTTGTTGTAGAGTTTGTTCATCCAGAGAGTTGCTAGGTTCCCTCTAGCAGTCTGATTTTTTTCTCTAAATCCACTAGTTTAGAGTTTTCTTTTCCTTTTTTGTGGGATGAGAAGGCGATTATTTTGCCTCTCATGACTAAGCATCAGCATTTTCTGGTATAACTGTATAATGTCAAGTCTAACAGTTTTTGTACAACCCTGTTCTGTAGTTTTCACTGTGTTACATGGAGTGAAGACATCAAAACATGCCTGTTCTCAAGAAAACTCTACATACCATTAGGATGACAGACTGACAATTTCTTTTTTAGGTGTGTAAACGTACAACATCAGCAGGGGATCAAATACTTATCTCCTCAATTGTGTGTCATAACTGGCAAAACAGCAGATTTTCAGTTTGTGTTAAAATAATACTATGATGTTTAAACCAACAATCAAACAGGTTCACCAGTAAACCTTAGCTGAGACCAACATTTATTTGGTTTTTGTTGGTAAATAGAGTTAGGGTGGCAAAACACATAAAAAAAAAAGTCAGAATTTGTCTTATTAATGAAAAAATGCATTATATTTAAAAACACATGACTTACCTGGTGCTTTCTCTTTCTTTATATTTTTCTTCCCTTTTTTAATGTCAGAATAAATGGCTTCATTCTGGTTTGCTGTAAAAAAAAAAAAAGGAACAGAATGAGAGAAGTGATTTTAGTTTATTTAACACAGCTGATTTCTAAGAAAACCTTTGGGCTTTTACCATTTATTATATTTATTATGTTTTTCCTTACTTCCCGGAAGTAAGGACGACCCTGAACTGTCCTCTGATTCGCGTCGGACGGTTTAGGCTTCTACAGCGTGCGTTAAAAATTGATAATGTATACTTTGTTGGCCAGTAACCCTTACTCATTAGCTTTCCTTTTGGTGAATTTCTTTTATCCTCTCTTCATCTACCATCTGCACGCGACGTAAACAACCACACACCCCTCCACCCCCGTGGTCACTTCACCTATGTGTAGCGTTTAGTGACAGAACATGCAGTGATTTTTAACAGCATCCAGTCAGAACTGGAGGATAAACCTCCTGGAACCACAGCAGCAACAGAAAGTTTTTAAACAAGTGTAGATTTGGAGACAGCGCTGTTGCCTAGCAACAGACAAATGCTATGCTAACGAGCTGTTCTGTGTGTCGCCTATATGTAAACACAAAACCGGTTTAAAGTTAGACAATATTTTCACACATCGAGCTTCAATACGTGGTGGATAAATAAAACAAGACTAATCCATAGGACATTAATATCAAATATTTTTTTCTAAATGTAATAGGAAAATGTAATCGACTGTGTTTTAATAGTCTTTGTAGCATTACAGAGCAGATGTAACTGTAACCAAAAACTGTGACCTGTCTAATGTTGTGCTGAACCCCACCACCCCCTACTTCCAGAGAGCTCTGCAGCTTTAAAGTCAATGATGTATAATAACTACAATACATAATAACAACAATAAAAGCACAATCCAGCAGTTTTCCAGAAAGAAAACTTCCTTCTGAGTCAGAAAATAAAAAGTGGAAAGAATCAAAGTTAGCAAATGCATTTTTTTCCTGTCTGCGGCCCTTGGACTGGTACTGATTTAGTGGGAACAGTCAGCACATCGAAAAACGAAGAGTTGGGGACACCCAAAATGTCAAAAAGTGACGTGGAGGGAAATACGGCCACATATGGCTCGTCTCTGCTCTGTACCTGACCGAGTACCTCGTTTCTGCTCCCGCTCCTACACCTGGCTGTGGATCCTGCCTCTGGCTCATCTCTGGCTCGTCTCTGCTCTGTACCTGACCGAGTACCTCGTCTCTGCTCCTGCTCCTACACCTGGCTGTGGATCCTGTCTCCGGCTCGACTCGCGCCTTTGACTGTCCCCCCAACTACGACTGGATGAAGCTCGTCTGCTGGACTTTATATATGTAGTGGTAGATTTAGATAAGTTAATTCTTCTCTAAGACTTCTGGTAAATCGCCTGTCCGTCCTGGGGAGGATCCCTCCTTCATGTGGGCACCCCTGAGGTTTCTTCGTTTTTTCCAGAATCCGTTTTTTTGGGAGTTTTTCCTTACCGCGAAGGGGGGTCTAAGGGCAGGGATGCCAGTATAGCTTAGTCAGTTTGTTAGTTCATTTTAGTATTTTCCTATTGAAGTCTTTGTATTTGTGATCCTTTTGAGTTCATGTTTACTTCAAAGCCCATCGAGACGACTGTTGTTGTGATTTTGGGCTATACAAATAAAATTGAATTGAATTGAATATGACGAGCTAAGAGTGAGAATGTGTTGGTTGCAACGACAACAAGAGCTGCACCATTTTAAAAAGAGGCGCCCATTGTATTAGTTTTGCATCAAGTTCTGGTCCAGCTCTGAGTCCGCATGACTCAGCGTCTGGATCTGGACCACGGTCCGCTAATTAGTGACTCCCGCTTTTTTAAGTGTTTCATCTCCCTTTAGTGCATCTGTTGTGTTTAAAGTATGATAGGAAATAAATATTTAAATCTAAACAACCTGCTGATGATTCCACATTTCTCTTATTAGTCACAGAATGTTCAAAATTGATAAATATAGCTATTTGGTTTATATTGTGAAATCTTTCGTTATTGCCTGATATGAAAAACTATATTGTGATGTGAAAAATGCTATATTGCCCAGCCCTAGATTTAGAGAGTACAGCTTAATCATTGTAACTTGTAATAACAGAGAAGATGGACTAATGGAAATTTTTTTATCACAATTATTCCAAAGACAACAGACAGAAGCAGCAGCATCAATAAATGTTAGGTTCAAGTGTTTATTGTTTAATTGCTGTCACAACTCACGTGGTGCAGAGGGACGAATGTTTTTCGGTACACATTGAGAATAAATGACGTCATCCTCTTTGTTCTCTGTGTGATAGAAGTATGAAAAATAGCCATCATTAGCAAAAGTTTCTTTTATTTTACTCTCCCCTGTTCATAGGTCTAAGAATCAGACAAAACCCGTCCTCAACAATGGAACTATGTGAACTTTATCTACCAAATCGTCCAATATAGTCTATTGGTCAATATTAACCCGTAACTTAAATTGTTTTTAAACTTATTATACTGGACCAAAATGGAATAAAACATTCTCTGAGAGTCCAAAGTGAAATTTAACCAGAAGTAAAAGCACTTTTTGCTTCATTTGCCTCAAGTCTTTTTGTGTGTTTTTTCTAGAAATACATGATAACCAAAGACTTCTGCATAACAAAAGAGCTCTGAGCAAAGACAGAAAGACATTTCATTACATTTCAATTGGTATTAATTACATTGTTAGGAATTGCTGCTTTAGCTTACCTGTTGCACCGGTTGTAGGCTTTTTAATTTTTATAGAAGAATAAACAGAAAGTTCCTCCTTATTGTCTGCAGAACAGAAAACCAATTAAAAGGGACAACAGCATCATTAACATGACAAAATCCAAGCTTCCCTCTCAAATTTGTTGTATCAATATTTGTTTTGTTTGTCATTTAAAGACAAATAATGACAGATGAGTTTTTCATTAGCAACTTAGAAAGTTTTTTTTCTTAAACTGAACATTTTGTCTACAATTGAAAAAATATTGATTTAAAACTGTGACTTGCTCTGATTGTAGTGGCACAAATATAACTTCATAGTTCTAATTTATGATGTAAATTTATAGTGTCTAACTTGAATTGACTGCACTCCTGGTTCTTCCTTTTGACAGCCCTTTGTTTTGCACCTGACAGTTAATTAAAAGCCCCCCCCCCCCCTTTCACAGCCCCAGTTCATTAAATGTATTTATTTGGGGTAAATGGTAAATGGTGTATACTTAAATAGCACTTTTATACCTTCTTTCATGCTTTCACAGTCACAGACCCATTCACCCATTTACACACACATTCACACACTGATGGCGGTTTCGCTGCTGAACACTGGCGCCAACCTCCCACCAGAGGCAATGTGGGGTTCATTATTTTGCCTAAGGACACTTCGACACGTGGGCGTGCAACCTTACGGTCATGGGTTGACCGCCCTGCTGCTGCACTACGGCCACCTTCCTCTTCTCTGGGTCTTAAATTTAACATAAGTCTGAGGCTTGTCCAGGATATTGGACACTCAAGCAAACCACACCTCATCACTGTCTCTCTGGTTCAGGACATTTATTTATTTATGATAAAAAGTTATGGGTTGAATTATGAGTTATGCTTTTTCTGCTACTGTGAGGGTCTTGGTGTGGGGATGACTGGGCACTCTCCCTCCTTTTGACATTGCATCATCCACTTCAGAAGAACATAAACACTCACTCCAGCACAGGTACTAGCTCACCTTTGCACAAAAAGTTTTGTGTGACTGAATGAAATGTTTCATGTTAGTCTGAATACATAAGTATGGGTGTGTGAACGGTAGTTTTATTTTGTCCATGTTTAACTGTTTGTATGTTAACATTATTGGAGCCAAAAGGAATGTTTGTAAGACCTGAGTGTTTGTGGACAGGCCCGCACCTTTTACATTTGTTATACATCTAAACCTGTTCGGAAAGATTATAAACATCCAGCAACTTGTTTGTTAGGTCAACCTTAAAGAAACTGATGTTTCAAGTGATTCTATTTTAAAAGTAAAAACAGAAAAAAAAAAGAAAAAAAAGCAAAATAAAAATCTAAAGTAAAAATACATTAAAGTACATCCTGTGACATTTGAGAGAAAATTAATTTAAGTAGTAAAAATAAAGAAAGAAAGACAGGAAAAGGAATGTTTAAGTCTGTAGTGGGCGCGGTGTCAATTAAGGTCCCAGCTGTGCGCACCGGAGCCGTTATTGGATGAAGTGCATGAGTAGAGCCAGATCAGGCAGGGCTCGAGAGCGATCAGAAAACTCGTGATTTATTTAATAAAACGAGTCCAAAAACCTGGTTAAAGCATCAAACCACGGAAGTAGCCGGTAAGATTCGGTCGTAGTGCGGGGCATAGTTGGTGTGATCTGCTGTGCGTTAAGCCCCGGTGTAGGTACAATAACCGTTCGGCCTGGAACATCCGTTCGGGGTCCTTCGGGGTCCTGGGACTAATGCTGACGTCACATTATGTGATTGGCTGACCGTTGGCCCGATGACGTGTCAGATAGTGATTGGTCTGGACAAAGTACGATACCACCATAGACAAAAATATATTGACGTCTGTTGTAAACAAACAGAGCTCCGTTATAGAGCGCCATTGTCTTCTAAACGTGCTTTTATTATTGTTATGATTATTATTGAATGCATGTTTGCTTATATTTTTTATAATCGCTGTGCCCAGTGCTTTATTATTGGCAGATCGGACCCGGAAGCAACATTTAGCCGTGCTAACAAAATTTTCAGCCATAATGGCTGAACTTAAACTGGAATAACAAGCGAATTGTGGCAAAATCTTTTTATAAAAATTACAAAGAATATTGTCAGACACAATTTACGAAGGAAAATAGCTTTAGGTTACAAAAGAGAACGTGAAATTAAAATATGTAGAGCCCGAGCAGATCTCCACTCTACGTAGTTTGTCCAAGTGGGGCTACCGTAGTGTGACGTTTCCTTCAGTCAATAGGACCCCGAACGGTAGTTCCAGGGGTCTGTTTCAGAAAGGAGGTTCAACCAACTCTGAGGTTAAACTTGAACTCTGAGTTGGTCAATCGAGAGATTAACAACTCTGAGTTTTCTGTTTCAGAGAAGCTGATCGGAGTTAGGTCAATCAACTCTGAGTGGACTGATTCGGAGGTAAGCGTCCGCACCGCGACTATAAGAAGCCATTATCAATGGAGCGCAGATATCACGAGTCACCATGGCAACCGTGGAAAAAAGAGGTCTGCATATTTTTCGCCAGCTGAACTTGACGTGCTGCTGCAGAGTTACAGTGAATATGAGCACATATACCGGAAGAAAAGCAACACCGCTGCATCTGCAAAACAGAGACAGTTAGCGTGGGAAAACATAGCTGCTCAAGTGAATGCGTAAGTTTGCATTTAAATCATTGTTATAAAATATTGGCTGTAATAACTTTTTAAATAGCGTAAGGAGTGAAATAAAAAAAGCGATATTTAGGTGTACTTTTGAAGTGTTATTCCTGGTGTAAATGCATGAAATGCTGCATAGTGTACAGAACCAATCTGGGGGAAAATGCATTTAACGTCGGTAATGTTTAGAGAACTTTTTTGTTAACCTTCCCCTCTTGCAAACGTTGGTCAGTTTAATATTAATACATGCAATTGTGTTTTTAAAAGTGAACTTTTGTCTACCCTTGTATTGATCAAGTGGTATAGGTTTATATGGGATTAAGAAAATAAGCAGTACTAGCAAATTGTGTTTCCAAAAAGTAATTGTTACATTAATCTAATTAAATGTCCCTGATTTCATTTTCATGTAGATGCAATCCTGCAGGAATTAAAAGAACATGGCAGCAGCTAAAAATGAGGTATAAAAACTTAATTCAATCAGTTTAAATTTGAGCATGTCATGGATGTAGGCTTTGTTGACAATATTTGACAAATGAAACATCTACATAGCAATACATATCTAATGTTGTTTTCATTGTATATATGTAATTGACTGCAACGAAAAACGGTAACGCTCAAACAAAAACGTATGGGGAAATGACAAAAAAATCGAGTCTAGGTCTCAAAATCCTCGCACGACGTAAATGTAATTCTCTACGAATTAATGCAGCCTCCTCGTCTATTGGGTCCTCCAAAAAAGGACAAGCCATTCTTGTCACTTGTCTCTGTGTGACGGAAATGTGGGCAATGAAGGTTAAAGCGACAAATACCGCTTCGTCTTTAAAAAGGGAAGGGACCGGCAGAAACCTTGAGTTTACAGAATATAACCTGCTCCCGACCAGGTTAGGTTCACAGCATAAGAAACCATGGACACTGACTCCGAGTATAAGTTACCTCTCTTTCAGAAACGGGCTTGACTTACTCTGTTTACTCTGGTTTAACAAACCTCCCATTCTGACACGGAAAACCCAGGATTTCCCTGATTTCAGGGTTAACACACTCAGAGTTTACACTTAACCTCCTTTCTGAAACAGGCCCCAGGCCGAACGGTTATTGTACCTACACCGGTTTGTTTTGTTTGTTTGTTTGTTTAGTCCTTCATTGAATGTCATTTATACGAGCACTGCTATTTATATATTTATTGCTGTATTTTCAATGAATTCCCATAATTATGAAGTTAACTTTTTAACAAATTGTGTAAATTGAATTAATTATGAAATCATGAATTTAACTGTTGATTAATGTTATATATTTATTGTTGTATTTACTGTGGTAAATTGATAAAATATTATGTCTTGTTTAGGTTTTTCACCATACATACATACATAACCAGCACCTTGCCATTACTGTTGAAACCTCTCAAGAAATTGACTAAAAACAGAACAAACAGAAAAGTGTGTGGATGGTGTGTGAAGTCCAGGGGGGTATTCCAGGAAGCATGTTTAAACTAGCCTGACTTTGAGCCTGAACTCTGGCTGAAATCCGCCTGAACTTGCTTACTCGGTGTATGTCGGTTCCAAAAGACCGGATATGAGTTGGCGTAATTACGCTCGACTTGGTAACCCTGGGTTAATGGGCGTGCACAGCAGGTACATAAAGACATTCTCAATAGATCGCCCGATTTCTGGAGTCACCATGGAAATGGGTGGTGAAAACAAAACAAAACGCTGTACTTCACTCAGTGAGACGGAGTCTGAGATTTTAATGACGGCGTATGAAGATTACACGTCCATCAAAAAAGTAACACGGCTGCATCATCAGTAAAAGAGAGTCTCTGCGTGTAGAAAAAGAGCAGACAAATTAAACGCATGAGTTTCTGATCTTGTTTCCATTTTCCTTGTGACGCATATATATATATATAT
>CM074491.1:5857033-5883201 GCA_037389245.1 Oryzias sinensis
CCCCCTCTCTAACATCCCTCTCTTCTTCCCTTCTTTCCTTTTCCGTCCGGTCCAACACCCAAAATTTTCAAAAATGGTTGAAATAAATAAAGTTTGGCCTCAATTACAAAAGGGGTTTATCCAGACATACCTTTGGTTTGTCTGAAGATTAATAACCCCTCTTGTTAAAGTAAAATATGTCCAACACAAGAGGCCCTCAGCTCTCATCTGCCTGCCCAGCTGTTGGACAGGACAAGTTAAATAAAAAAATTCTTATCAAAATGTCTTTAATAGAAACAAATAAACACAAAGAAAAAATAATTTCATGATCTTTCATATTCCTTACTACTCAGTGTTCTATCAGGGCCTGTTTGTATGAGCAAAGAGCTGATTTCCTGGAGATGGGAAATGTTTTTAGATCAGTTAATGAGGGCAATTTCCCACAGCACACTTGACCATCTCCCGCGGCACACTGGTTGAAAAACACTTGTCTAGATGACCCAACTCTCAATGTTAAAGTGCGTAGGACAGCACAAGGGCTAAATGGAGTTGCTTGTAGTCAAGTTTCATCTGCTTAAAAGCAGAGCAAATTGAAGAATGGCTTGCGGACACAAAATTTAACTCTTGGAACTAAAGCTAGAGAGCGTCAGTGATAGCCAGGGTTAAAATTTGCTCGTAGTGTAAAGTTATTTGAACACTAAACCAAGTCAACCGGTGACACATAAGACTATCTCATTTCTTGAAATAACCTTTGTATAATCTTCACAGTTGAATTCACTCAGAACACCATGAACTGTGAATGGACCATTAGAGCTGTGGATTTGTGCTTAACGATCTAAATTTCCGGCGGCCGGACATTCATAAACCACTCTTCAGAAAATTTTTCCCCAAAACCAACGGAAGGAGCAGCCTCAGAAAACAAGTGGAGGGAGGCCGAAGACACAAAACAGTCATCGTCATCATAACAAAACCACTCCAAGCATTGAGAAGGAGAGACCAGTAATGCAAGACAGATACATCCAGAACAACAGGAAAGCGGGGGTCCAGGACTGAACTACCCAGAACAAGAAAACAAGATGAACGGATGACCGTGGGGAATAATTTACATAACAAAATTCAGGAGGCCCAACAGCGACAAAATCATAGTCATTTAACCAAAGATTGGATAAACGATGTGCTGGACAAATGCGAGGGATGACATAGTGGGCAGAGAGGCATGCATCAACAATCCAGATTAATGGGAGAAAATTAATCCGGACGGGTGGAGGAGTACTTATGATAAAGCGGAAACCCAGATTCGAAAATGAGTTGCAACCACAGAGATGCAAAAGACCAGGGATAAAGGAGGAAAATCAACCAATGAGAAATCATCAATAATATGCAAAACGAAGGGGAGCCCATAGGATTACACACAGTGTGGCACAGAGCTTCTGACAATGTAGTCGAAATTATGAGGACTGTTATGACAGCCGAATGGTAAACCGATAAACAACACTTTGAGCGCCAACTAATGCCAATAAGACACACTGGGAGGTATGGAGAGGCAGAACGGTGAGAACATCAGCGGTATCAGTTTTCCCCAGCCACGCATTGCGTCCGGAGGGAATTAATCAAGGAGATGGCATGGTCAGCCGAAGTGCGAAAAACAAACAAATCCGGAAGGCTCACGAGGAATCAGGCCACTGATGCCCAGAATGGATGAACTGCGAGGCGCCAGCAGGTCTAATACACTGACCAAAATATAAACGCAACACTTTTGTTATTGCTCCCATTTTTTATGGTATAAACTCAAAGATGTGAAACATTTTCCACATACACAAAATAACCAGTTCTCTGAAATATTGTTCACAAATCTGTCTAAATCTTTGATAGTGAGCACTTCTCCTTTGCCAAGACAATCCATCCCACCTCGCAGGTGTGCCATATCAAGATGCTGATTAGACAGCATGATTATTGCACAGGTGTGCCTTAGACTGGCCACAAGAAAAGGCCACTCTAAAATCTTCAGTTTTGTTTTATTGAGGGGGTCAGGGGACTCAGACAACCAGTCAGTATCTGGTGTGACCACCATTTGCCTCATGAAGTGCGACACATCTCCTTCGCATAGAGTTGATCAGGTTGTGTATTGTGGCCTGTGGAATGTTGGTCCACTCTTCTTCAATGGCTGTGCGAAGTTGCTGGATATTGGCAGGAACTGGAACACGCTGTCGTATACGCCGATCCAAAGCATCCCAAAAAGGTTAATGGGTGACATGTACGATGAGTATGCTGGCCATGCAAGAACTGGGATGTTTTCAGCTTCCAAGAATTGTGTACGGATCCTTGCAACACGGGGCCGTGCTTTATCTTGCTGCAACAAGAAGTGATGTTGTTGGATGTACGGCACAACAATGGGCCCCAGGATCTCGTCATGGGCCCCAGGATATCGTCATGGTATCCCTGTGCATTCAAATGCCATCAATGAAATGTACCTGTGTTCTTCGCCCATAACATATTTTTGATTTTATTGATTTATTTCAAGCATTGTAGTCAAAGCAATAAATAATTTACACAGATTTATCAAACTCATTACAGAAATGATGAAATGCATAGATTAAAAAGACAGAAAACAAAACAAAAATGTCACTTAAATCATATATGCTTAATTAAATACAGTGATCATTAACTGAAGTATAAGTAGAGTTTGATTTATTGCTTGAAAAGGAGTGGGAAGAAGCAAGCTTATATAATCCCACCCCTACTGAGTTCATTCACTTGATAGTTTTACAGTGTTTTAAATCCGGTTCTGATCAGATAGATTCTCTTCAAGTAACAAAATCCAGTGCCTAGTAATGATTGATGATATTCAGAAAACATTCATTCATGATTTTAGTAAACAGTGACGATACCGATATGTAATAATAATTGATTATCATTAGAACACATGATAACATTAAACCAGTAATTAATGCTACACATTGCAGATCAAGTTAACAAAATCAATAGCTTACTGATTGTAATTTAAACATTTCAGTAATCATTATTGCACATTACAATGTAACACTCAGTGGTTGTAATTAAAAGAGCTTTGATAATTTTCCCACAATCAAGTTCACACATGTATTTGGAATTATTCAAACACATTTTGATCCTTAAATCCTCTTATCTTTATATCCTGAAATAAGAGTTTCTTTATACATTTTCTTGAATATTTGAATATTTGAAAAAATGTTAAGCTCATTACTTAAACCGTTCCAAAGTTTAGTGCCACACACCGGCACACAGAAACTTTTCTTTGTGGTTCTTATCAGTTTGATCTTGAAGTTCCTACATCCCCTCAGTCTGTAGCCTCCTTCATTTTCTAAGAACTGTTTTTGGATATTGAATGGTAACGATTTCCAACTGGCTCTGTATATAAGTTGCGCAGTGTAAATATCCACGAGATCATGCAGTTTTAAAAGTCTTGATTGATAAAATAGATTGTTTGTATGATCAAGATATCCGGCTTTATAATTCTGACGGCTCGTTTTTGAAGTAAAAAGAGAGGATGTAGTGAGCTCTTGTAATTATTCCCCCAAATTTCTATACAGTAGGTGAAATATGGTAATATTAAAGAACAGTACAATAAATATCTACTGTTGTATCCTAATATATGTTTAGACTTATTTACAATTGAAATACTTTTTGAGACTTTAGTTTGTATGTGTCTGATGTGAGGCTTCCAACTTAGTTTATCATCGATAAAAACCACTAAGAATTTGATTTCTGTAACACTTTTGATTAAGACATTATTTATTTCAATTGAGAGCTCTTTATTTGCGTTGTAGTTTCCAAAAAACATCACTTTGCTTTTATCTCGGTTCAAAGATAATTTGTTGTAAACCAATCCTTAATTGTATTTTGTTTAACTCTGTGTTCACCACCTTGACAAGTTCCCTATGATTGTCTGTAGAATAGAATATATTTGTGTCATCAGCAAATAATAGGAGTTTCATAAGCTTTGAAACATTGAATATATCATTTATGTAAATATTGAATAGCAGCGGGCCCAGAATTGATCCTTGTGGGACACCACAACTTATCTCTTTGGTTTCTGATGTATATTCATCAATCTTGACAAATTGTTTTCTTCCTGTTAAATAGTTTTTGACCCAAGTTAGCGCTAGTCCTCTTATCCCATACACTTCCAGTTTGTCAAGTAGGATGTCATGATTGAGAGTGTCAAATGCTTTTTTTTAAGTCAATGAAAATTCCAGCTACATATTTCTTTTTGTCCAAAGCATTTGTGATTTCCTCCACAGCATCAATGCTAGCCAATGAGGTTGATCTATTTTCTCTAAAACCATATTGGTTTTCATTTATAATGTTATGTTTTTCAATGAATAAAGCTAATTTATCATTGAATATTTTTTCTAAATTTTTTTAAAATTGTGGAAGAAGAGAAACAGGTCGATAGTTTATAAATTGGTGTTTGTCTCGTCTCTTATAGATAGGAATCACTTTGGCTATTTTCATTTGGTTTGGGAATCTCCCAGTTCGTAATGATAAGTTACAAATGTATGTCAGAGGCTTAGATACAATATAAAGGATTTTCTTCACCACCTTCATATCTATATCCTCACAATGTTTTGAGTTTTTACTCTTGAATTTATTCACAATTGATATCAGCTCATTTTCATTCACAGCAGAGAGAAAGATTGAGTGTGGGATTCTTTCGATGGTTGGATTATTGTCTTTGCTAGTTTTGCATTTTGGAATTTCCACTGCCAACTCTGGACCCACGTTTACAAAATAGTTATTGAGACCGTTTGCTGCTACATTGATGTCATAGCTTTGACCCTTCTCATCTGTAATGTAATCTGGATAAGTGTGCTTTTTTTGCCCCATTTTTAATGATGTTATTTAATATTTCCCAAAATCGCTTTACATTGTATTTATTTTCATACAGTAGATTATTGAAGTACACTTTTTTACTGTAACGTGTTATTTCAGTAAGTTTATGTTTATATGACTTATATCTTTGTTCATTTTCTCTTTTCCTCTGTTTTAAGAATTTTTTATAGAGGTTATTTTTCTTTTTACAAGCATTTTGTAGACCGGTGGTTAACCAAGGGCATTCGGCAAATTTGTTCGTGAATTGGACAGTTCTTATTATAAAGTGAGCTAAATATTTCTAAAAAAAACATTTACAATTGATATCGACATCTTTCTCTCTGTACACAGAGTTCCAGTTTTGTCTGGATACGTCATTATTCAGAGCATTCATGGTTTTTTCATTTCTTAGCCTTTTGTAGACTGGTTCTTTTATAATTTTCTTTGTTTTCACCTTGATGTCAAATAGTGCAAAAACTGGTAAATGATCAGTTATGTCACATATCATTAGTCCACTCATATGAGTGTATTCTATATTATTTGTAAAAATATTATCAATAAGAGTAGCACTTTGAGTAGTGATTCTGCTGGGTCTTGTTATGGTTGGATATAAACTCATAGCATACATTCTGCTGATAAAGTCGTCGGTGGCTTTATGTTTGCTGGGGTTTATCAGATCGATATTGAAGTCTCCAGTAACTGAACACATCTAAGCTTGACCTTGACGACCTATAAACACAGCTTTTAATGACATTTTTCCCTGAATCGTTACATATCTCAATTGTAAGACATTCCAGTATTCCATCCACTGGGAAAATTTAGCAATTACCGTAAACTTCATATTTTTTTCCACATATATTGCGACTCCTCCACCTTTTTTGTTTACTCTGTTCACATAGTTAAGTTCATAGTTTTCCAATTCAAAGTCAGCGCCCTTGTCGCGGCTGAACCAAGTCTCAGATATGGTTATGATATCAAAGGAATGCCCGATGTTCTGTAAATAGTCTTTGATGTCTTCAAAGTTGGTATACATGCTTCTGCTGTTAAAGTGAATGATTGACAGTTTTTCTACTGGGTTAACAAAGTTTTTAAAGTCATCTATGTCATGATTTGAATTTGTTGTCCTTGTTCTGTCTTGTTTCTGTTTCCTGTTTTATTTTGAAAGTCTCCTGTCTTGTCTGTTTTCTTGAGTTTTACTTCCTTTGTTCCCCATCAGCCCTGATCGTGTCCACCTGTGTCTTGTCTGCCCTGTCTGTATTTAAGTCTTGTCTCTGCCTTCCTCCTGTGTTGGTCCATTAGTATTCCTGTTCTGGTGTTCTCGTCTTGTCATGCCATGTTCCTTGCTTTCTTGCCACGCCACAGTGAGTTTATGTTTCTGTTCTGACATCCTGCTCTGCAGCGCTTTTCGTTTGTGTTTCGCATTAAACCCCTTTAGCCCCTGATCCTCATGCCTCCGCCTCTGCATCTGGGTCCAACCGGCACTCGAGCCACCCTTCACCGTGACAGAATGGACCAACCATATTTCCTGGACCCAGCAGAGCGGGACATGCAGCTTCTAGAGGCCTACTGCCTAGAAGCGGAGCAGACCAGGACATTCTGGGTTTTGGACCAGGCCCAGCTCTCCTCTTATCTCTGGAGTGGGAGCCACCAGGACTTCACTGGGAGCCGGTTTGCCCTGAGGGGGGGGTCGTCGTCGTCGCCGCCACCGTCCCCGTCCATGTCCCGTTTTTGTTCCGGCGGTGGTCCCGGATACACCACATCCTGTGCCAGTGGTGGTCCCGGATGCACCCCAGCCCTTTCCTGTTCCGGTGGTGGTCCCGGACGCACCACAGCCTGATTCAGTGGTGGTCCTGGATGCGCCCCGACCCGTCCCGGCTCCCAGGGGGGTGCCGCCTGCGCCCCGACCCGTCCCGGCTCCCAGGGGGGTGCCACCTGCGCCCCGACCCGTCCCGGCTCCCAGGGGGGTGCCGCCTGACCCGCCAGAGCTCGGCTCCACGCCTGACCCGCCAGAGCTCGGCTCCACGCCTGACCCGCCGGCCGACTGCTGGCCCGACCCGCAGGCCGACTGGTTGTTCTTAAGTATATTTTAGCAACACTGATGCCATATAATTACTGTATAAATCACAGAATCAGGCTGGCTCGGAGCTTCTGTCATGTCAACCAAAACAGGAACGGCTATAGAATCAAATCAATCTTTATTTATATAGCACTGTCACAACAACACATGTCACTCAAAGTGCTATCATGTGAAGACAGTCTCCATCTTTTGCGCATGCGCAAGTAAAACAAAAAGTAGCAATTGTCTAATCAAAGTAACACTTTTAACAAAATAACATCCTCAGAGACATGTGGCTGAAAAAAGAAAAGATCACAGAATTGATTCTTACCTGTAAAATGGCTATAATTGATAGGATGAGTCGCGCAGCAGTACACATTAGCGCGCAGCGTTCATAGTAAAAGTGCACACAAACTATTTCCGGCTGACTCGTGTGTCAGCCAAAATGTAAAAATAAGGATTCAAAAGTTCATTAACAGTTTGCTACATTTTTTATTTAATATGTAATGGTACATTGTTGATTGGATGATAAAATCCAGCATCGCTTGATTTAAAATACTTTTCAGTTCTAATGATTGACAAACATCAGTTTGTTTTTTTAAGTTTTTGCTTCTGAAATTTTGTTTTGTTTTCTAAAATGTAATACTGCTATTTAACATTTGTTTTTGTTTTTTTAAATTGTCGTGTAAAAATGCTTTTTTTATCGAGTCACATGTCTTTGCTAAATTCATAGTGTTTCCACGCATTACACTGGAATGATGGACTGATCAGTTTTTGCTGATGTCACGTGTGTTGTCTGCTGTGATGCTCTTTGTCATTTTTACGATATATTAAAATAATCCACCATACCTCAATCCATTTCCCAAACATTTGGAAGTCTCTAAAATGTATTCCATTCCTTTTTTGTGTTTAAAATGCTTAGTTTCAAACTAAGCATTTATGCACCTAGATAAAAGCAAAATGTTGTTGTTCAGAAGTTTGCTTATTTGTTTCCACAGAAAGATTTGTCATGGTGGACTTCTCAGCATGTGAACAACCCAAACTAATATAGAAATGGGTAGCTGGCTAAAACATGAACGTTTTCTGAAGGTTCTGACTTGTTCAGACAAAGCCTGAAAGTTCCCATGTCCTTGTTTTTCCTCTAATGTGCACAAGACGACAGTTTTTGTAGGACATGAGGGTTTCTGCTGGGCTTAACCCTTAAAATGGTGTTGTGGTCAAAATTGACCCCTTTTCAAGCCTGGAAAATGGGTCAGTTTTTACCCAACAACATTATAAGAGTTGAAAAACAATTTAACTGTTGAAGGCCTATCAAGGAGAAGATTGATTCAATGAGGTTCATTGTGTATATAAATTATACTGCGTACCTAAACTATTTTTTTTTTTATCAGACACTGGTTTGTTTTATAAAACGTACCGACATGTTTCGGTGGAATACCTTCCGCCTTCGTCAGGGTTGCCATCAGGTGGTGGTGTAGGACGTCTTTAAAAGCAGATGATTGTGACTGAGACGGAGTCGCCTGTCAAACTTTGACAAGTGACTCCGCCCCTTCATGTCCGTTTTTTGCTGGAGGATGTTGCTCCAGGTGTGGGAGAGCAGGAAGGCCCCCTCATCCAGGTTCATGGAAGTATGGGCTTGCTTTCTTATCTCCACCGCCTCCATGATCCATCTGCGGTGTCTGTTGTCTTCAGTGCGGAGGACTTTGGTCTTTTCCCAGTCCATGATGTGGTTTTCCTGCTTGCAGTGGTCCGTTATGGCTGATTTCATATTTTCCTCGTACTGCCTGTTGTCTTTTTTTCTGTAATGTCATTTTTAAAGACGTCACACACCACCACCTGATGATGACCCTGACGAAGGCGGAAGGTATTCCACCGAAACATGTCGGTACGTTTTATAAAACAAACCAGTGTCTGATTAAAAAAAATAGTTTAAGTACGCAAGCAGAAGACTGTTTGAGAGTTGGGTAGAGAAGAGGTCAGACGTGTTCTTGGAGACACAAGAGCAGCAGCTGATGGTAGTGATATCTATTGATTTCAGATGAGAGTTGTTGTTTATTTATAATGAGTTTTTATTAACTTAGTTTTTTTCATGTGTGATCCTCAGTAAAAACATTGAAAGCTGAGTTTTATCTGGTTCAATTTAGCTGGTCCTAAAATTCTATTTTATATGAAAGTTTTTTTTTTTTTTTGGTTATAACCAATATTAACCTGTTTTTATAAAAAAAAAAAATAATAATAAACAGGGAGTTTTTATCTCTTGTTACTTTTCAAGATACTCAGTAATTTGGGGGTTTCCCTTCTGGACCCCCAACTTTTTTATGAAGATCACTTTGAAAACATAACCAAGTTTCTTATTAATATTTTTGTTCATATTTAAAGGCAACAAAAAATCCATAAACATATGAAACACAAGGAGTAAAAAATGTAATACTTCACGAGTTTTAAAGAATTTTAATCTAGGGTTAAAGTTTTTTTTAAATTTTAGATTATAACCAATGGTAACCCGTTTTTATTTTATTTTTTTAAATTAATATAAAGGGAGTTTTTATGAGATCTCTTGTTACTTTTCAAGATACTCAGTACCTTGAGGGTTTCCTCTGTAGACTTAGTTCACATACATTTAACCCCCAACTTTATTTAAGGTCAGTTATGAAACCATCACAAAGTATATACAGTATATCATATTTGTTTACATTTAAAAGCAACAAAAAAATCCATAAACATATGAAACATGATGATTAAATAAATTAAACAATTTTAGGAGTTTTGGTAGTTTTACTGTGGGGTTATAATACAAGCGAAACATTGAAAAACAAGATGAATAAAAGAAACATTTTGGACATAAGTTTCCTTTAATACAGGTTTTCTACAGCCACACTTGTTTAGTGAGCTTGTAAAAAGACATGTTTTGAAGGTCTTAAAAAAAGTCAACATTTCTACAGGATATTTACATTTACCTGTCCATCTGAAAGTGGACAGAACAACATTTTTATTTAAATACATGCTATTTAATGTAGACTTAAACATTATTTTTTTAACAGTACATAGAAGGTGGCCATTACAACTCTTTTTAGACAGTCTGGTTTTCTGTCTTGTTCAGATGAACCACACTAAAAAAAGGAGTGGAGTAGTTTCACACAGGTCTGCAGAGTTTTGGACCGTCTGACTCCAAAAAAAGAACCTGCTCACTATGAGGCTGGACTCTAAGGTAATCAAAATTCAATTTAACTAAAAGCCTCAACCTATTTCCAATCAGATTGTGAAAGTGATTTAAGAAATAAGGCAGATTTCCAAATCCACAATTGGTGAACAGTGAAAACAAAACAAGAACAAAACCAGATCTAAAGCGGTCAGAACAGGTATGTTGCATTAAAATGACAGAAGATCAGGAAGTTAGTGGAAAGCAGAACCACAGAACTTTGGGACTTTTGGCCAAAATGAAGATGACAAAACAACAAGCCTCCCTGTTCTCTAGTGCAGTGTGGGCTGGTCAGGGTTTGTTTTTAGGAGATCAGGAGGTCAAAGTTGGGTCATGCAACAACCCAGAGCCAGACATTTAAAGCTGATATTCTGAATTTGAGAGCTGGATTGTAACAATTTTAATTATGATATTGAGGTTATAACATATCACCTTTCAACTAAAAAATGAAAAAGTAAACACAGAAGAAACACAGTAGCAGGAAAAAAGTTCAGTTTAACTGATCAGAAAATTAAAGCTTTAATCTCTGAATGAATCTGTTCTCAAAGCCATTCTGTTTGGATCCAACTCTGGGTGAAGCTGGATCTTTGGCGGCTATAATATGAATTTTCCTACAGGCTCCTGGGTTGTTCAGTACCTAAAAATAAATAAAAAGCCATCAGCACAATTTCATAAACATGTTAATATGTAGTTAGAAGAATTCTTCTTTACCTAAGTGTGTCTGGACTGCCATCCACCCAGGTCCAGATGTTGTTCACTTTTTGTAAACCAATCCAGTATCCGTGCCAGATGTCCATGTAGAATTCTATTGTGTTATAGATGAATGTCTGTAAAAGTAATTGTGAAATAGAAACATTTACAACTTTTTTCAGTTTAAAAAAATGAACAAAATAAATTTAGTTTAACATTTTGTAGCAAACCTGTTCCTCATGACTGCTGATAACCACCAGGTCTGATTTCATGTTTTGACAAAACTCTCGGCTTTCATTCCATGATTTATAAGAGCTTAAATTATAAAAAAAATAGCAGCTTTCCTTAGACTCAATCCAGTCTTTGGGACACTTCTGACAAACTGTAGGTAAGTTAGAGAAGAAGAAAGAGAGGAAATCAAAATCTTGACATTTTAACTTTAACTCTATATGACTGTGATATTTTTAAAAAGTGTTAAAAAGTAAATAAATAAAATTCACATTCAAAAGAACGAAAAACTATTGTGGCGTTTCATCTCTGCCACAAAGTGAAAGGGCGTAAAGACAACTGAGCGGTGTAATCAGGAACTGAGTGAGGAACCTTACAACCACGCAGGCGCAATTCTAACCGAGCGAACCGCATTTTACAACTCAGTCTTAAGGGGGCGTTTTTGTCACTTGGGAGGCGATGTTCAGGTTGTGTTTGTCACTTGGGGGCAGGAACCTTTCTGGTTGATCTGATTGGCCGAAATTTGTATGTCAATTACGGCGAAGCAGCGGGCCGGGACTTTCTTTGGGTCGTTGCTTAAGGTTTTAATCCACCTCGCATCCGCCGTTTTTTTTTCCATTAAAGCCTCTAACACTAACGGGGGGGGCAACACGTTTGACACAGAGAGCCAACACTTTTAACTGTGATAGTCAAGGAGCCACACACTGACCTGCCAGACACACACACACACACAATTAAAGCTGTATTATTTCCCATAACACACTCCTCTCCTTACAATACAACAACACTGGATTAAACGGTCCCGTTTCAGTTATGGAGGTTTTTTTTCTGTATTAAGAGTTACAACATACCAGTTAAACGTGCAAGGCAGCGAGCGCAAAACTGAGTTTGTTGTTATTTATTTTTTATTTTTTCAGTCATCTATCAACACCAAAAATCCATCAAATTCCTGATGTTCTGCTTCTGAAATGAACATCTGGGCTAAATTTCAAACACGCCAGCTTCCCTCAGAGTCCGTCTTATTGCCGTGCGGCTCCAAAGAACAGTGCAAGCAGACGAGTCAGGACAAGCTTTAGTCCTACAGTCCAAAAGTGTGGCGTAACTCGCCCAGTGCTGCCTCCCAGTAAAAGGAGCGGAGGGTGGGCGGGACTTTCATTTTTCAGAGCAGGGGGGGGGCTCTTGAGCAGCATGCGGCTCCAGTACTTTCACAACAAGAATATAAAAGTCTCCAAAATGCATGTATGAATGTGTTGTGTGACTACAGTAAAGAGAACCTAGAAGAGAACAGCATGAGAACGGTATGGAGAGAGGTGAGGACGTGAAAGACGCGCCCCCCCCCCCCATAGTGCAGAGGTGCATATATGTGCATAATGCAGAACAACTTCGTTTTGGAAACCCTGGAAATGCAAAGAGACACGATTATGTGGCACAGTTTAAACTGCAAGCTATCAGCCACGCAGAGGAACACGGGAATAGAGCAGCTGCAGTTTGGTCAAGTTAGATCTTCATAGATTTGGACTTCCGGCCTCAATAACTCTTCTGATAAACTTTTAAATGTTTCAGCAAGTATCTGAATCAATTTGTATTAAAACAGAGAGTGAACTACAAATGCATTTCTAAAGAAAAAGATCATTTTTTTCCCTTCAAACAGTGAATGCAGACATGCAGCGAGCCAGCTGCAATGAAAAGCTGCCCACCCTCCGCTCCTTTTACTGGGAGGCAGCACTGGGTGAGTTACGCCACACTTTGGGACTGTAGAACTTAAGCTTGTCCTGACGCGTCTGCTTTCACTGTTCTTTGGAGCCGCACGGCAACAAGATGGACTCTGACGATGACGAAAGGGAAGCTGGCGTGTTTGAAATTTAGCCCAGATGTTCATTTCAGATGCAGAAGATGAGGACTTTGATGGATTGTTGGATGCTGATTGATGACATCACAGCCAACTCAGTGTTGCCCTCACTGCCTTTTAAAAACACACATCAGCATGCATGTTTCACTGGTATGTTGTAACGTTAAATACAGAGAAAAAAACATAACTAAAAAGGCACAGTTTAATCCAGTGTTGTTGTATTTTAAGGAGAGGAGTGTTATGGAAAATAATACGGATTTAATTGTGTGTTTGCGTCTGGCAGGTCAGTGTGTGGCTCTTTGACTATCACAGCTAGAAATTTCTGCTCATTGTGTCAAACTTGTTCGCCACCCCTGTCTGTGTTAGAGGCTTTAATAGAAAAGAACGGCGGATGTAACGTGGATTAAAACCTTAACCAATGACCCAAGACCAACGTAAGAAAGAGCATCGGGTTTTTTTGTGCTGGAAGTTTTTCTCATGTGAAAATCACTGCATTTGTTACCGTTTTAATCCACATTACAGCCGCGTTTCTTTTCTATTAAAGCCTCTAAAAGAAAGTCCCGGCCCGCTGCTTCGCAGTAATTGACATGCTAATTTTGGCCAATCAGATCAACCAAAACGGTTCCTGCCCCCAAATGACAAACACACCCTGAATCACAGAATCACAGATTAAACATTTACCTCCATCAGGGCAGAAGATAGCTAAATTGGGGTGCTTGAGGATTGCTGCCTGGGTCCTGTTGAGTTTGTCACTGTTGTTTCTCAGCTGCTCGTTTTGGTTTTGTAGGATTGTCATGTTAACCGTCATCTCCATGGTTTGGTTCTCAAAGAACATCTTCTCTGCAGTCAGCTTTGTCATATTCATCCTCAGATCTTCAGTCTGGTTTTGTAGGATTGTCATGTTAACCGTCATCTCCTTGGTGTGGTTCTTGAAGAACATCTTCTCTGCAGTCAGCTGCTGTGTCTGATTCTCTAGTTTTGTCATGTTCATCCTCAGATCTTTAGTCTGGTTTTGTAAATCTCTTTTCTCCAAAGTCAGTTGCTCAGTTTTTGCTTCCAGGTCACTGAGATTTTGCTTCAGTTTCTTTGTTTCCATGGCAACTGCAACCCAAATGACACAAATAATCATTAATTCAATCATTTGACATTTCTTCCAGAAAAGCAGATTTTTACAGAAATGTTTCTTATTTTGTGACGTCATGCATATAATGTTTCAGGATTCTGGAATTTGTTTGTCTCACTAAACTGCAACTGTGGATTAAAATTTTAATAAAATTTGCTAAGAAGTTTCCAAAATGTAATTTATTGTCAAGTGTTTGTAGATTCTAGCCCCTCAAGTTAAAGAGCTGATACATATTTAGGTTTGGTTTGTCTCTATGACACACTATGTGTCATGGTTTGGGTGTCTTTGCCTTAGTTTTTGCCATGTTTGAGTTCTGTTTCCTGTCTTATTTGGGAAGGTTTCCTTTTTGCTTTTGAGTTTTACTTCCCTTGTCTCAATTTCTCCTGATCATGTTCACCTGTTTCTTGTCAGTCCCCTACCTGACACTATGACTGTGACTGAACAGCATCTGTTCACTGTTGTTCTAACAAACTTTGGGATAAATGGTATCTGTCATTCCAATATGCTGGCATAATGCCACAAAGTGTTTTCCTGGTTTATTCATCAATTAGCTTAAAAGCTAATTGATGAATAAACAGTTTTTGTAGCATTTGCAGATAAATGTTTTTGGTTTCATACACAGTGGATTCATGTCTGTTGTATATCTAGAAGTATATCTCATTTATTATGGCAGTTCTATCTTTCATCAAGACCTCTGCCAGTCTCATGAGCAAACTGAATTGGATCCATTATTGGTTAGTTAGCTGTGTGATGTTATCCTTTATGATCCTTTATGATCCTTTATGATCCTCCACATGGACTTCATTGTCAGGGATGCACAGGATGGAAATCATTCAGGACCTCAGGGTTGTTTGTTCTTTCTATGAGATCACTGTGGAGTGTTTCCAACTCATAGGTACTATGATGCTGGATAGAGAATTTTGTTGGACAGAGAAAACAGATGTGAACACACACACAGTTTCTCTGCACAACAGGGTTTTTTGGTGCTAAAAAGGTTGGACACCTCTGCTTTATCAAATTACAAATGCACAGATCAGCTCATTAACACAGCATGAGAATCAATTGACACTTTTTATTGGAACTTTCTAGTTGCTGCTGTTGGTCCTTTTGATTTTTCTACACTACATTATACTTTCTTTATGAGTGGTTTATGTTAGAATTGGCCATGTTGCTGCTACGTCATCACCCTGAGCTAAATCCTACATGGGCGTGAATTGACAGCAGTAATGTGAGTGTTAGCATTGTTTAGTTACACACGTGTGTACGTTGCACATGGGTGGAAAGGAGGAGCCTTAAAAATGTTCTCAGAGAAAGGTTAGAAAACTTGAGGGGAGCAGAATAGAAGGTTTACGTATTTCTGTAAACCTATGGAGGATCCTAAACCTTGATGTTGGTGGAACTCCAGCAGCTTCAAATATATGCTTGCTGCCTTGTAATTGTATTTTAGCAGCTGCTCTCTTAATCTGATGTATTTGTCTTCCTCATTCTGCCTTTATTTGCACCAACCCATATGGTCAACTACAAATATTTCAATGACACAATGATCACGATAAAGTTTTCATGAAATATTCAAGGTTTTCATACCTTGTTCGAAGCATTCAAAAATTTCAGCAGCAGAGATCACTTTTCTTTGCTGTATTCCTAAAATTGTTGGTCTGTTTATTAATGTGGAACGTCCTTTCTCAGTAATTTATTCTTTAACGGATCTCACCTGGCAAACTAATTATCACACATTGATTTCAGTGATCCAAATAGCCCTGACCCACGATCCATGTGTTCACACTTTAACCTTGATAAAAATCCCGCGGCACACCAGCATCCAAAAAAAAAAAAAGAAAAGAAAAAAGGTAACGCTCATAGTCTGTATTAATCTACAGTCCCTCCACATTCTCACATGCATTTTTGTGAGAATTGTGGCAGAAAAAGCTGGAAGCTGCAGCTGTTTTTTCAAAAAGATGTAATAAAAGTTAAGTTAAAATATTCAAAACTGTTTGTGTGTTTGTTGTTGTTTTAAGAAGTTAAGAGGAGAGACTCATTGTGCGCTAAGACTTGCGCTGTCACTTTAAAGCAATGCATCATGGGAGATGTAGTGGAAAAATCCGCCGACCGCAGACAGACTAGCGTCTCTGAGCTTCATTGTGTTGTTCACTTGTTCCACGGTCTGAGACCAGATTCTGTGGAAAGCTACACCGCTAAAGACGAGCTTTAGCTGGTATTTTTGTTTGAACCGAGAGACTTTATGAGCTAAATCGAAACAAGGAAGTGAACACTAATTGGGGTGTCAATCTCATTTTGGTCTGGGGGCCACATTCAGCCCGTCTGATCTCAAGTGGGCCGGACCAGTAACGTAAAGGCAAAATAACAGCTTTGTTTAGTTTTTTTTTTACTCAGTTGGAAAAAAAAATGCCTCAACCAACATGGTAGCATAATCACTTTGGGCCATTGGATCTCGAATAAAATTTAATTCAATAAAAAAAAGTTGGTCTATTCAATTTTATACAGACAGAATATTTTACATCTGACACTGAAGCAATCCAGAAACTTTTCTTTCTGGTAAGTCTCTTAGTGGTGCTGAATGTTATATTCTTTGAGCACTGCAACCTGTTGATGAAATACCAAGCATGGGGGTTTTGGATTCAGCTTCGTGAAAGAAAGAAAAAACTGTCCATTTTTCCTGGAAAGCTCTTAACTCCACTTCATTTTTTGACAACATTTTGGTCATTAGGGTGTTGCTACTGATCATCCTTAAAGCAACATAACAGCGGAAAGGCTCATAGGGAACCAAAGGGCATCTTACCCAGACACAGAGCTGTTATGTTTCACTTTTGGCACATGCAGAGATATGCTGATTCACCTGTTTTGTGTTTCCTTTGCTCCCCCTAGTGGCGGAATTGCGCATTTCGGTTATTTCTTTAAAAATCATAACTCGCCACAGGAATAGACTAGAAACTTGCTTTCTTTTTTAAATACCTAATGATTTTTACTCTTTATGTGTGGGCTGGACTAAACCACCTGGAGGGCCGGATACGGCCCGCGGGCCGTATGTTTGACACCCCTGCTTTAACCACTTCTGATTGGTCAGACTGATGACATGTGATTAAGACTCCAAGAATGATTGGTGGAGACAGTTAAAGGTTTGAGATGCGGCTAAATCGCAGTACCGTCATTCTTATCAAAATGTCTTTAATAGAATCAAACACACACAAAGAAAAAAGTATTTTACGATATTTGATATTCCTAACTTCTCAGTGTTTTATCAGGTTTGTTTGGATGAACAAAGAGCGGATATCCTGGAGATGGAAAATGTTTTTAGATCAGTTAATGAGGGCAATTTCCCACGGCACACTTGACCATCTCCCACGGCACACTAGTGTGCCGCGGCACACTGGTTGAAAAACACTGCTGTACACCACCTTTGGGATGTGGTGGAACAGGAGATTGGTATCATGGATGTACAGCCAACAAATCTGAAGCAACTGTGTGATGCCGTCATGTATACAATATGGACCAAACTCTCTGAAGAACGTTTCCAGTACCTTGTGAATCAATGCCACCAAGGATTAAGGCAGTTCTGAAGGTGAAAGGGGTTCAACAGAGTACTAGTTTAATTCAATTCAATTCAATTCAATTTTATTTGTATAGCCCAAAATCACAACAACAGTCGTCTCGATGGGCTTCGAAGTAAAACATGAACTCAAAAGGATCATGAATACAAAGAGTTCAATAGGAAAATACTAAAATAAACTAACAAACTGACTAAGCTATACTGGCATCCCTGCCCTTAGACCCCCCTTCGCGGTAAGGAAAAACCCCTAAAAAAAACGGATTCCGGAAAAAACGAAGAAACCTCAGGGGTGCCCACATGAAGTTTACTAGTAAATGATACCTAATAATAATTTAGCTGGGGAATGTATAGTTGTTTAACTATATAAGTGTGAAGTTGTTTAAGCCTTTTTTTCCCACATGCACCTGGAGGTTGATCCACACAGGGGCTTTACCAATATGGGTTCTGCAGGTTATTTGGTTTTCTGGGCCTGTGGAGGGTTGTAGAGAGGAGCAGCCACAGGCTCATCTAATACAGCTACCTTAAGGAATCTCATAAAAATGTAACGTATAATTGTTGTGTGTGTGTGGTAATTGTATTTTGAGGCATTTGTAAGACTTATTATAAAAATTAGGATGTATCAGTGATGCTGTTGTTTGTTACCCCTACAACACACTCAGCACTGGCCCTTTTCTGTGCGAAAGCTGCATGTTAGTCCATCTGTACGATGACCACATAAACTCTGTCTACTTTCTAACAGTCTTACGAAAGGAGCGCCCACATAGCCTTCAATTATTACGTAAACGTTACCCATTGGCCCCTTGCACAGTGAGCAGGATTTTTTTTTTTTTTTGTAGACACATCTGTGTCTCACCTACTTTAGCCTTTACTCGCCATTGTTTGTTGTTTAAGTGTTCACTATGACCTGTTGGGTGGAGCACGCCTGTAGAATGTGCATCAATCTTTTTCTTTTAGTTCACCCAGAAGTCTACAACCTTGCTAATAGATGTGAACCACCTGTGTCCCCTTTACAGGTTTTCCCATTTTTCTTCCATATCTAGCCATGAGGACAATTGTTACTTAGGCTTAAGCCAGTTACACAAAATCATTTATTTTAGTACAAAACCAGTTACATGTAAAAAATAAATACATAAATAAATAAAATATTATGTGTTTGAACTTACAATAACTGACGCTGATGATGATGATGGCACACAAGAGGAAACAAATTATCCCCAATCCCACCAGCAAGAGACGAGACCTGCTGCCAGATCCATGGACTTCTGTTTAAGAAAATAGAACCAAAATTAGCAATAATTGTAAAATATATTTTTTGTATAAGTCTTCATTCATAACTGAAAGAATACTAATTAAATGCTGTGTGATTGTAAAACAGAAAGCTTCTGGTTCAGGTTTCCTTTTCAGCCATGACATCTGACTTTTTCCTCTTCCTGACAAAATGCTTTTTGTCAGTATGTGCACCTGTGCACAAAAAGACTGTGAGGGGTGGACTCCAGAAACAGAGCAGGCCCTGCAGGACTGTCTGGGGTCCACAGACTGGGATGCTCTTTGCACGCCTCATGGGGAGGACATTGACGGCGTGACAGACTGCATTACGGAGTATACTAAGCTCTGTGAGGAGTCTGTTGTGCCTACTCAACTGTTTGCTGCTTCCCCAACAACAAACCCTGGATCTATGGAAGCGATTCTGTAGCATAATTAAAAATAAAAGTCAAAACCAGAAATGTTTTTCATTTTCAAAATGAAGCTGTATTTTTTGACTCAAAATTAAAATGATCCGCCAAAATGCCTTTTCTTTTCCTTTCTCAACACAGCTTATTCTGTCACTTAATTAAAATGATAAGGAAAATGGTATTTCAAATTTCATTTTCAAAAGGTTCTCTGGTAAATGTGTAGCAAAATTCATTTAGAAATGTCTAATTTGACAATTTAAACGGATTAACAGAAATGCTTTTTCATTTTCAAAATGTAGCTGCATCAAATGACTCAAAATTCAAATGAAAAATCAATACTTCAAAATATTTTTTTTAATTTCTACTTAAAAAACTCTTATTCTGTGTCATAATTAAAACAAAAATGCCAAGAGGGGATTGCATTTTCATTTTAACATCTACCCTGCGAATAGTGTCGCATTTTTCAATTTGACTTATCATTTCCAGCGGGGAGGCGGGGCGATGACGTCAGTGCTATCTCCGTGTGTCTGGCTGCTAACAGACACATGGTAGGAGCAGTGTAGCTTTGTGTTAGCGGCAGAGGAGGGGGCTTTGTGATGATTGTTGTATTGAAGACTTCAGTCTTTACTTTTCGGATGTGGATGATCGCAGAGAGCACACTGGTCAAGTGTCTGTATTCTCCCAAGCAATGACAGACCAGAGGATGACCTTTTTCTGTTCCTTCTTTAATCTGGGTTTGGCTTTACAGTCCAGCACATGTATATTTCTGGTTTGGGTTTGTGTGTGTGTTTCTAAACACAGAATGAAGAAAACAAATAATACAATTATAATAAACCGAATTCAATAATAATAACTCGTCATAATAACAAATTAGCCTGTTATATCTGCACATAACAAACATTCCACAAACCTCGATTGCATCAAACTCAAAATATTATACCAAGAAACTTATGATATTTGTAGGAGCTAAATAAATCCAATAAACTTCAAACCAAAACTAGCTTAACTTGTTAAGTTAGCAGAAAATGTCCACACCAAGAAACAACATATTTTACCTTAACAAACACAAAAAATGGGCTCACCACTCTCATGGACGCACACACGAGCTAATTAAACTGAACTGCTCTGGAAACATCGCCATTTGCTCCTCTGTTTACCTCTGTTTACAAATTGTGATTTTATTAACTCAAAAAAATGGCGCGTCCTCTAGTGGCGAACTTCAGAACAACGCTTCAAGCCACTCTTCATAACAGTTGTGCACTCCTGATGATTTTACATATCTTCTCAGGACTAAGTAGCAGCATTTCCGCCTTCTGCGGTCCTCCTTCGGACGCACCGCGGTTCGTCGAAGTGACAGGATAAGCGGTGTTGAAGAAGAAAAAGAAAAACCATTTTGGCGGATTGCTTTTTCATTTTATTTCTGAGTCAAAAACGCAGTTACATTTTGAAAATGAAAAAGCATTTCTGGTTTGGACTTTTATTTTTAAATATGCTACAGAATCGCTTCCATATGGATCAGCAGTGACCTGAAAATAGAGCCTTCTGGTCTGCAGAGGGTGCAGCATCAACTACAGGATCAGCTCAGGAAGGGGAGAGATTCCTACAGGAGAAAGCTGGAATCCAAACTCCAGCAGGACAACATGAGAGTGGTGTGGTCTGGAATGAAGAAGATCAGAGGATGTGGGGGGAGAAGCAGACCCATCATAGGCAGCAAAGAGAGAGCTGACAACTTTTTCAATTGGTTTAGCTCTCTGAATGCCTCAGCCTTTCCCCCCTCGCCTCCACTACACCTCTCCCCTGCTCCTGCTCCCTCTCACTTATGAACCCCCCACACCTCCTCACCTTTAAAACCCCCTCTGCCCCCTAGTTCACCTACAACCCCCTCCCTCCCTGCTTGACTGCAACAGTCTGCCAGGTGAAGAAACAGCTGGATAACCTTAACCAGCACAAAGCAGCCGGCCTGGATGGCATCGGCCTGACAATTTTGTTTTTTATATTCTATTTTCTCTTATATCTACTATTCTTCTTTTACTGCTACAGTAATGAACACATTTCCCATGTGTGGGATAAATAAAGTATTTCTGATTCTGATATTGATGTATTTACAAGACCCTAAGACACTGATGATCGGTTCAAAAGTGTTTAACTTTTGATCACTGTGTTTAACCTTGATTGCAAACATTTTGCTTTGAATTCTCCTCCTGGATTTGACTCACTGGAAGGTCCCACATTGTCCAGATGGAAGAAGAGCATATCATCTGTCTCCTATGTGGTACAGCTGGACAACACATAAGCACTTCTCAAATGGTTGCAGGATAACAAGAACTCTTGCTAAAAGTAGCTAATCTTAAATTTTGTAATGTTTCTTTTATTTGTGTTTAGGTAGAAGTGTGTAACATCAATAACTTGTAAGCTATAACCTATCACATTATTTGCTAACCTTCCTTTATGTTCATCTTGATGCACCAGCAAGTGTTCTACTGAAGTGGTCCAGAAATTTAATTCTGAAATAAAAACGATGCCCTGTCCCGAAGGTGTGCCGACAACAGCCGTGTTTTTAGAATTCTACAGATGGGGAAACAAATCTCTCAGACAATACAGAGATTGCTGAATGGTTGTGGATATTTTTGAATTCTGCATCACTAGTAGACACTTGAGGAGATTCTTGTTTACTGCGGGAGTCCTGCAATTCTGGAGAGGTTATGTTTTTTAAGCACATGGCTAATTTTAAAATTCTGTAATCAAACCATTTTGTTTTCAAATTCATAGTACTGGTATCATCAGTTAAAGGATATGCTTGAATGGTCACTAAGATGATCAGAAATACTTACTTATTACAGCAGTTTGTGTAGTTTCTTCACTTTTTGAGTCAAAATCAATTTCTGTGTTCTTTGCTACAAAACATAAACAGAAAAAACAATTAAGAAACTGTTAAGGTCTCACTGTAAAGAAAACAGCTTTGATTATTAAAGTAGTTACAATGATTTTGGGGAAGTTGGTCAGTTAGGACGTTTATGGATCTATGGAGTGGATGTGTATTTTTATTTGACTTATACTTATTAATGCTTTAACATCAAAGTATGGGTGCCATTTGTAAAGTTGTGCCGTCAAATTTTAATAGCAATATTTGTAGTTACTTTGCCTGTTTTAGGAGGAAAAAAAACGGGTTTCATTTTTCAAATACATGTCCATTTTTAGACTGATGTGGAGAACAGAATCCAGTAGTTTTCCAAACTAAAACTTCCATCAGTATCAGAAAATAAACAAAATGGAAATAATTGAAGTTGTTGCATGCATTGTTTTTCTGTCTGTGGCCCGCTACCATGTGGCCCACGGACCGTTGGGGACCACTGCTATAAAAGATTGAGGTCTGGAGACTGGCTGGGCCTCTCCATGACCTTGATATTCTTCTTCAGCTATTCTTTGGTTGCCTTGTCTGTATGTCTTGGGTCATTAAGCTGTTATCATTGAAGAATCACATATCTCAGGCGTGTAAAACTTTTTTTTTTCACCGTCACAATATTGCTAAGATCAGAAATACATTACATAAAAGTGATGCTGAAAAACTCATCCATGCATTTTTTACGTCTATACTGGATTACTGTAATTCTTTGTCAGCAGTGTGTCCTAAAAGTTCCTTAAGAAGTCTCTAGCTTGTTCAGAACGCAGCAGCTAGATTGTTAGCAGGAACTAGCAGAAGAGATCACATCACCCCTGTGTTAGTTTCACTTCACTGGCTCCCAACTGGGATTAAGTAAAAAATCCTCCTGCTAACCTATTACACCTTGCATGGAATGGCCCCGTCCTATATCAAAGACCTCTTACTGTAAAAGTACAGTTGGAGGTAGAGCGTTTAGCTACCAAGCCCCTGTTTTATGGAATAAACTCCCAGTTCATGTAAGAGAGGCCGATACAGTTTCTACATTCAAAGTAGGACTGAATACATTCCTCTTTGGACAGGCTTATTGCCAGACTAGATAGTAATCAGAGAATAGTTAACTCACTATTAACATGTTTAACCCTTGTGCTATTTTAGATGACCCCACCCTTACATTGACATGTTAATCCACGGACACCAGTGAAGATCACAAATCATTGAAGAAAAAAGGTTCAGCGCACTCTCTAGTGGGGTCTAGATGACCCAACTCCTTGTTTTAAAATGCCTAGGATATCACAAGGGTTACATTCAACTTAACTATAAGAATTATTTGTTACTAGGCTGGTAGAAGTCTGAAGCTGGGAATGCTATGGTGAACAAGGGTTCTGTCCTCTATTCTTGTCTATTTCCACTGTCCTTACATCCACCACCCATTTTAAACCTGATGAAGGGAGGGAGGTTATCACTCAGGATTTGACGATACACATTTCTGTCCATCCTCCCATCCACATGGGAACCATAATGCTTCCACCTCCATGCTTGACTGCGGGGATGGTGTTCTCTGGTCATAGGTTTATTTGTTGTTTAAAGGAAGAAATACCTTTGGTTGAAAATGGTGTTATTAAAATGTGAAAATTGTGTTTTATTTGATTATATTCTGTTTGATACTACGGTAAGTTGTATTGCACTGTTATATGAAGTTGTGTATAACGCTAGTAACGCGAGAGTTCCTGAGAAATCGCAGGATTGATATCAGGCTGATGTGTTTATTCTCACATCATACAAGACTTTGAAGACTCATGCAAAGAGCAGCTTGGAATAGGAGTCAATCAGCTGTGAAAAGTTGATGTGTACTGACTGAGTCTAACAGTTTTTGTACAACCCTGTTCTGTAGTTTTCACAGCGTTACATGGAGTGAAGACATTAAAACGCGTCTGTTCTCAAGAAAACTCTACATACCATTAGAATGACAAACTGACAATTTCTTTTTTAGGTGTGTAAACGTACAACATCAGCAGGGGATCAAATACTTATCTGCATTGTGTGTCATAACTAGCAAAACAGCAGATATTCAGTTTGTGTTAAAATAATAATATGATGTTTAAACCAACAATCAAACCGGTTCACCAGTAAACCTTAGCTGAGACCAACATTTATTTGTTTTTTGTTGGTAAATAGAGTTAGGGTGGCAAAACACATTTAAAAAAAATTTCACATTCAGTCTTCTTATCATGAAGTCAGAATTTGTCTAATTAATGATAAAATGCATTATATTTAAAAACACATGACTTACCTGGTGCATTCTTTTTCTTGATCTTTTTCTTCCCTTTTTTAATGTCAGAATAAATGGCTTCGTTCTGGTTTTCTATATAAAAAAGGAACAGAATGAGCTGATTTCTAAAAAAAAAACTTTGGGCCTTAACCATTTATTATGTTTATTATGTTTTTCCTTACTGGAAGTAAGGACGACCCTGAACTGTCCTCTGATTCGCGTCAGACGGTTTAGGCTTGTACAGTGTGCGTTAAAAATTGATTGTGTTTACTTTGTTGGCCAGTAACCCTTACTCATTAGCTCTTCTTTTGGGGAATTTCTTTTATCCTCTCTTCATCTACCATCTGCACGCGACGTAAACTAGCACATGTAAGACACCCTCCATCTCCGTGGTCACTTCACGTATGTGTAGCGTTTAGCGACAGAACATGCAGTGATTTTTAACAGCATCCAGTAAGAACTGGAGGATAAACCCGCTGGAACCACAGAAGCAGCTGAAAGTTTTTAAACAAGTGTAGATTTGGAGACAGCGCTGTTGCCTAGCAACAGACAAATGTTATGCTAATGAGCTGTTAAGTGTGTCGCCTATATGTAAACGCAAACCACAGACCAAAATTTAGGACGTGGTGGATAAACAAAACAAGAGTAATTCATAGGACATTATTAAAAAATCTTTTTTTTCTAAATATAATAATAAAATGTGTTCGACTGTGTTTAAGCAGTCTTTGTAGCATTACAGAACAGATGTCACACCAAAAACTGTGACCTGTCTAATGTTGTGCTGAACCCCCACCACCCCCTCCCTTCCTGAGAGCGCTGCAGCTTTAAAGTCAATGATCTATAATAACTATAATCAATAACAACAATAAAAACACATTTAGAAGATCGTCTTTTGCTGTTTCCTGCTGATTTTGCTGTTCAGCTGCAGCCTCCCTCAACAGATTTAGCACAGATTTCATGCTAAACTTTTCCCGTTTGTTGGTAGGACCTGCACCACAGAAGAAGAGTGAGCACAGACGTCATCGCCCCCCTCCTGAAAATGCTGATTGGAAATGAATTATGCAACACTTTTCGCACGGTGGTTGTGAAAATGAAAATGCAATGCCCTCTTTGTTTTTTCGCTTCAATTATGTCACAGAATGAGCGTTATTTAAGTAGAAAATAAAAAAGCATTTTGGAGGATTGACTTTCAATTTTATTTTTGAGTCAATTAATACAGTTACATATGAAAATGAAAAAGCTTTTCAGTTAATTCAATTTAATTGTCAAATTAGATAATTTTCTAGTCTAAATTTGCTACACATTTACTAGATGACTTTTTGAAAACTCCTGGTTTTTCCATTAGACAGCAGCTTTACAGTTTCAAGTTTCACTTCAAGCTCTTCTTCAGTTTCCCTCCTAGCTCTTTTCTCCACAGAGAAACTTTTCATAGACGTCTTTTTATTTGGCTTTTGTTAACTTTTAGGTTTGGGCTTATAACTTAGCTAGCACTCCGAGTGAGCAGCCGCTTTATGTGACGCAGCGTGACATGAGGATTTTGTGAACGGAATCCGTTGTCAGGTTGAAAGGGCTGATGAACATGAAGGACCAAGAATGCAGAGACGGGATGACACGGTACCAGGACAAGGGATTTAATCAACTAACACAAAGCGCTGCAGAGCATGAACACAGGGAAGAGTTACTGGACCAGCACAAGAGGAAGGCAGAGACAAGACTTAAATACAAACAGCACTGACAAGACACAAGTGAACCTGATCAGAAGAGATTGGGACCAGGGAAGTAAAACTCAAAAGCATGACAAAACA
>CM074491.1:5883701-5897902 GCA_037389245.1 Oryzias sinensis
TGTTTTGTCATGCTTTTGAGTTTTACTTCCCTGGTCCCAATCTCTTCATCTGATCATGTTCACTTGTGTCTTGTCAGTGCTGTTTGTATTTAAGTTTTGTCTCTGCCTTCCTCTTGTGCTGGTCCAGTAACGTCTCTTCCCCGTGTTCCTGCTCTCCAGCGCTTTGTGTTAGTTGATTAAATCCCTTGTCCTGGTACCGTGTCCTCCCGTCTCTGCATTCTTGGTCCTTCATGTTCATCAGCCCTTCCAACCTGACAACGGATTCCGTTCACAAAATCCTCATGTCACGCCGCGTCACATAAAGCGGCTGCTCACTCGGAGTGCTAGCTAAGTTATAAGCCCAAACCTAAAAGTTAACAAAAGCCAAATAAAAAGACGTCTATGAAAAGTTTCTCTGTGGAGAAAAGAGCTAGAAAGGAAACTGAAGAGGAGCTTGAACTGAAACTTGAAACTGTAAAGCTGCTGTCTAATGGAAAAACCATGAGTTTTCAAAAAGTCATCTAGTAAATGTGTAGCAAATTTAGACTAGAAAATTATCTAATTTGACAATTAAATTTAATTAACTGAAATGCTTTTTCATTTTCACATGTAACTGTATTAATTGACTCAAAAATAAAATTGAAAGTCAATCCTCCAAAATGCTTTTTTATTTTCTACTTAAATAACGCTCATTCTGTGACATAATTGAAGCGAAAAAACAAAGAGGGCATTGCATTTTCGTTTTCACAACCACCGTCCGAAAAGTGTTGCATAATTAATTTCCAATCAGCATTTTCAGGAGGGGGGGGGGGTGACGTCTGTGCTCACTCTTCTTCTGTGTTGTAGGTCCTACCAACAAACGGCAAAAGTTTAGCATGAAATCTGTGCTAAATCTGTTGAGGGAGGCTGCAGCTGTTCTCGAACAGCAAAATCAGCAGGAAACAGCAAAAGACGATCTTCTAAATGTGCTTTTATTGTTGTTATTGATTGTAGTTATTATACATCATTGACTTTAAAGCTGCAGCGCTCTCAGGAAGGGAGGGGGTGGTGGGGGTTCAGCACAACATTAGACAGGTCACAGTTTTTGGTGTGACATCTGTTCTGTAATGCTACAAAGACTGCTAAAACACAGTTGAACACATTTTATTATTATATTTAGAAAAAAAAGATTTTTTAATAATGTCCTATGAATTACTCTTGTTTTGTTTATCCACCACGTCCTAAATTTTGGTCTGTGGTTTGTGTTTACATATAGGCAACACACATAACAGCTCATTAGCATAGCATTTGTCTGTTGCTAGGCAACAGCGCTGTCTCCAAATCTACACTTGTTTAAAAACTTTCTGCTGCTTCTGTGGTTCCAGCGGGTTTATCCTCCAGTTCTGACTGGATGCTGTTAAAAATCACTGCATGTTCTGTCGCTAAACGCTACACATAGGTGAAGTGACCACGGAGATGGAGGGTGTCTTACATGTGCTAGTTTACGTCGCATGCAGATGGTAGATGAAGAGAGGATAAAATAAATTCCCCAAAAGAAGAGCTAATGAGTAAGGGTTACTGGCCAACAAAGTAAACATAATCATTGCACGCTGTACAAGCCTAAACCGTCCGACGCGAATCAGAGGACAGTTCAGGGTCGTCCTTACTTCCAGTAAGGAAAAACATAATAAACATAATAAATGGTTAAAGCCCAAAGTTTTTTTTTTAGAAATCAGCTCATTCAGTTCCTTTTTTATACAGAAAACCAGAACGAAGCCATTTATTCTGACATTAAAAAAGGGAAGAAAAAGATCAAGAAAAAGAATGCACCAGGTAAGTCATGTGTTTTTAAATATAATGCATTTTATCGTTAATTAGACAAATTCTGACTTCATGATAAGAAGACTGAATGTGAAATTTTTTCTAAATGTGTTTTGCCACCCTAACTCTATTTACCAACAAAAAACAAATAAATAATGGTCTCAGCTAAGGTTTACTGGTGAACCGGTTTGATTGTTGGTTTAAATATCATAGTATTATTTTAACTCAAACTGAAAATCTGCTGTTTTGCTAGTTATGACACACAATGGAGATAAGTATTTGATCCCCTGCTCCCAGTTGATTCTAGAATCAACTGGGAGCCAGTGAAGTTAAACTAACACAGGAGTGATGTGATCTCTTCTGCTAGTTCCTGCTACAATTTAGCTGCTGCATTGTGAACAAGCTGGAGACTTCTTAAGGAACTTTTAGGACACGCTGCTAACAAAGAATTACAGTAATCCAGCCTAGACGTAAAAAATGCATGGATGAGTTTTTTAAGCATTACTTTTACATAATATATTTCTGATCTTAGCAATATTGTGACGTTGAAAAAAAATGTTTTACACGCCTGAGATATGTGATTCTTCAATGATAACAACAGGTTAATGACCCAAGACATACAGACAAGGCAACCAAACAATAGCTGAAGAAGAATATCAAGGTCATGGAGAGGCCCAGCCAGTCTCCAGACCTCAATCTTTTATAGCAGTGGCCCCCAACGGCCTGTGGGCCACATGGTAGCGGGCCACAGACAGAAATACAATGCATACACTAACTTCAATTATTTCCATTTCGTTTATTTTCTGATACTGATGGAAGTTTTAGTTTGGAAAACTACAGGATTCTGTTCTCCACATCAGTCTAAAAATGGACATGCATTTGAAAAATGAAATCTGTTTTTTCCTCCTAAAACAGGCTAAATAACTACAAATATTGCTATTAAAATTTGATGGTGCAACTTTACAAATGGCACCCATACTTTGATGTTAAAGCATTAATAAGTATAAGTCAAATAAAAATACACATCCACTTCACAGATCCATAAACAAACCTTAAGGCCCGTACACACCGGGACGAATTCCGCGCGCGATTTTCGCCGACGTTTAACGCCTCCTGGCTAAACAAAGGGCACCAATGAGAGTGTGCACACCGACGAGAAAAAATGCCTCGAGTTCGTTTTTTTTTTTCGACGCATCGCGTCGAAATCTACTCGACCAATAAGAATGGCGCTTTTGCACACGTGTCTGGAGCTTCTGAAGTTACGGTAAAACACAACTTGGGGGCGCTCAAACACAAAACTGCCTTGCTGAGCACACATACCAGCGAAGAAGATAGACGTCAAGTAGCGTCTACACTGCCGCGAAGAATTAATGACGGACATTCTAAAATATCCCCGAACCAAGCACCAGTTGGAGCTACTGGTGCTTGAAATATTCATGCTTTCTTTGTTTGATTCTGACAATCGCGTAAATACTTGCTCTCTTCTTCTGAGTGAAAAGCGACTTTAAGAAGCGTAAAGTTGCGCAGCGCCACCTTTTGTACAGGAGTATTTCTGTTTACATTAAGCGCCATCTAATGTCAGGGAATGAAATTGCATGTTGGCTCGGCTCATCGTCACCTAAAAATCGCCTGGGTGTGAAAACAAAAAACGTGGCGAAAAACGCCTGGCGAATAACGCCTGGCGAATATTCGTCCCGGTGTGTACGGGCCTTTACTGACCAACTTCCCCAAAATTCTTGTAACTACTTTAATAATCAAAGCTTTTTTCTTTACAGTGAGATCTTAACAGTTTCTTAATTGTTTCGTCTGTTTCTGTCTTGCAGCAAAGAAGGACACAGAAACTGATTTTGACTCAAAAAGTGAAGAAACTACACAAACTTCTGTAATAAGTAAGTATTTCTGATCATCTTAGTGACCATTCAAGCATATCCTTTAACTGATGAAACCAGTACTATGAATTTGAAAACAAATAGATTTGATTACAGAATTTTAAAATTAGCCATATGCTGAAAAAACATAAACTCTCCAGACTTGCAAGACTCCCGCAGTAAACGAGAATCTCCTCAAGTCTCTACTAGTGGCGCAAAATTCAAAAATATCCACAACCATTCAGCAATCTCTGTGTATCGTCTGAGAGATTTGTTTCACCATCTGTAGAATTCTAAAAACACGGCTGTTGTCGGCAGACCTTCGAGACAGGGCATCGTTTTTATTTCAGAGTTAAATTTCTGGACCACTTCAGTAGAACACTTGCTGGTGCATCAAGATGAACATAAAGGAAGGTTCGCAAATAAATGTGATAGGTTATAACTTATAAGTTATTGATGTTACACACTTCTACCTAAACACAAATAAAAGAAACATTACGAAATTTAAGATTATCCACTTTTAGCAAGAGTTCTTGTTAACCTGCAACCATTTGAGAAGTGCTCATGTGTTATCCAGCTGTACCACATAGGAGACAGATGATATGCTCTTCTTCCATCTGGGCTATGTGGGACCGTCCAGTGAATCAAATCCAGGAGGAGAATTCAAAGCAAAATGTTTGCAATCAAGGTTAAACACAGTGTTCAAAAGTTAAACACTTTTGAACCAATCATCAGTGTATTAGGGTCTTGTAAATACATCAATATCAGAATCAGAAATAGTTTATTGATCCCACACATGGGAAATAAATTTGATAGTTACTGTAGCAGTAAAAGAAGAATAGTAGATATAAGAGAAAATAAAATATAAAAAACAAAATTGTCAGGCCGATGCCATCCGGGCCGGCTGCTTTGTGCTGGTTAAGGTTCTCCAGCTGTTTCTTCACCTGGCAGACTGTTACAGTCAAACAGGGAGGGAGGGGGTTGTAGGTGAACTAGGGGGCAGAGGGGGTTGAAAGGTAAGGAGGTGTGGGGGGTTCATAAGTGAGAGGGAGCAGGAGCAGGGGAGAGGTTTGGTGGGGGAAAGGCTGAGGCATTCAGAGAGCTAAACCTATTGAAAAAGATGTCAGCTCTCTCTTTGCTGCCTATGATGGGTCTGCTTCTCCCCCCACATCCTGTGATCTTTCTTCATTCCAGACCACACCACTCTCATGTTGTCCTGCTGGAGTTTGGATTCCTGCTTCCTCCTGTATGAATCTCTCCCCTTCCTGAGCTGATCCTGTAGTTGGTGCTGCAACCTCTGCAGACCAGAAGGCTCTATTTTTCCTGTTAAGGAAAATTTTCAGGTCACTGCTGATCCATATGGAAGCGATTCTGTAGCATAATTAAAAATAAAAGTCAAAACCAGAAATGCTTTTTCATTTTCAAAATGTAACTGCATTTTTTGACTCAGAATTAAAATGAAAAAGCAATATTTCAAAATGCTTTCTCTTTTTCTTCTTCAACACCGCTTATCCTGTCACTTCGACGAACCGCGGTGCGTCCGAAGGAGGACTGCAGAAGGCGGACATGCTGCTACACTGTATTTATCCCACGAGGGGAAATTCTTTCTCCGCATTTGACCCATCCCCTTGGGGAGCGGTGAGCTGCAGCCGAACCGCGCTTGGGAGGCGGTAGCATTAAGGGTCTTGCCTAAGGACCCTCACCAGTCCTGAGAAGCTATCAGGAGTGCACAACCATCACAAAGCCCTCTCCTCTGTCGCTAACACAAAGCTACACTGCTCCTAGCATTTGTCTGTTAGCAACCGGACAAACGGAGAAAGCACTGACGCCATCGCCCCGCCTCCCCGCTGGAAATGCTAAGTCAAATTGAAATATGCGACACTATTCGCAGCGTAGATGTTAAAATGAAAATGCAATCCCCTCTTGGCATTTTTGTTTTAATTATGACACAGAATAAGCGTTTTTTTAAGTAGAAATAATTTTTTTTTTGAAGTATTGATTTTTCATTTGAATTTTGAGTCATTTGATGCAGTTAAATTTTGAAAATTAAAAAGCATTTCTGTGAATCCATTTAAATTGCTAATTAGACATTTCTAAATGAGTTATGCTACACATTTACCAGAGACCTTTTTGAAAATGAAATTTGAAATACCATTTTCCTTATCATTTAATTAAGTGACAGAATAAACACTGTTGAGGAAGAAAAAGAAAAAGCATTTTAGCGGATCACTTTCATTTTGAGTCAAAAAAATGCAGCTTCATTTTGAAAATGAAAAAGCATTTCTGGTTTTGACTTTCATTTTTAATTATGCTACAGAATTGCTTCCATAGATCAGGGGTTTGTTGTTGGGGAAGCAGCAAACAGTTGAGTAGGCACAACAGACTCCTCACAGAGCTTAGTATATTCCGTAATGCAGTCTGTCACGCCGTCAATGTCCTCCCCATGAGGCGTGCAAAGATCATCCCAGTCTGTGGACCCCAGACAGTCCTGCAGGGCCTGCTCTGTTTCTGGAGTCCACCCCCTCACAGTCTTTTTGTGCACCGGTGCACATACTGACAAAAAGCATTTTGTCAGGAAGACAAAAAAGTCAGATGCCATGGCTGAAAAGGAAACCTGAACCAGAAGCTTTCTGTTCTACAATCACACAGCATTCAATTAGTATACTTTCAGTTATGAATGAAGACTTATACAAAAATATATTTTACAATTATTGCTAATTTTGGTTCTATTTTCTTAAACCAAGCAGAAGTCCATGGATCTGGCAGCAGGTCTCGTCTCTTGCTGGTGGGTTTGGGAATAATTTGTTTCATCTTGTGCGCCATCATCATCATCAGCATCAGTTACTGTAAGTTCAAACACATAATATTTTATTTATTTATGTATTTATTTTTTACATGTAACTGTTTTTGTACTAAAATAAATTATTTTGTTTTTTGTTTGGAGAAAAATGGGAACACCTGTAAAGGGCACACAGGTTCACATCTGTTAGCAAAGTTGTAGACTTCTGGGTGAGCTAAAAGAAAAAGGTTAATGCACATTCTACAGGCGTGCTCCACACAACAGGTCATAGGCTACGTTCACACTGCAGGGCTTAATGCTCAATTCCGATTTTTTGAAAAAATCCGAATTGTTTGCTAGACCGTTCACATTTCCAAGTAAATCCGAACTTTTGTGATCTACAGTGTGACCGTGACACGACCCAAACGAAACCCGCATGCGCAGAAGCCAGAAGAATACTCAACGGTGAACGACGTCACTTGTTGTTTGCGGAGCAAACGTTAACAATGGATGTCAACAACAGTGTTGTCAAAAGCGGAGCTCTTTTTGTAATATTAAATTTATTTTCACGAAGGAGCAGCACAATTACAATCTTCTCATTTTAAGAAAGCAATGGAGTCGGGATCGTCTGTACCCACTGTAGTGGAAAGGAAATGTGTATGTGTTGGGCCCGCGCGCCCCGCGTGTGTGTGTGTGTGCAAGCGCGATATCGCTGCACGCGCGCTCATTCATGTTGTGTGTTACGGAGGAAGGATGACGGTACTAAAAGAAGGTTTCCCTAAGGATCAGAACAGGGAGGAGGAGGAGGATCGCCTGGGTCCCCCGCGCTTGAGCACGGTGGGAAAGGGGAGAGAGAAAAAAAAGTCATCGCGGGAAAGGTTCAACACCACGCTCTGCCATTTATCTGGATTTTTTTCAAAAACCGCCCAGTTGCGATAAGAGCCCTGGAGTTTGGCCTGAAAGAGCGATCACCCCAAATATTAATCCAATCGGTGACCTCCCTTCCCTTCCACTGACTGGTCTCAGCAGCATCGTCCACCATGGTTGATGTTTACGTTCTCGTTCCCGCCTACTTCAACGCAAAATGATGACGTTTGTTGCGTGTCGATGACGTACAGTTCGGAATCAAGTCGCCTGGCCGGTCAGACGGCGGTCGCAATTGAAAAGAACGGCTACAATTCGGAATCAGGACGGCAAACCCACGGGGCCTGGGTCGCAATTGAAAAGATCGGAACTGTGTCATTCAGACTGTCATGAAAAGATCGGAATTGGGCCGCTTAGGGGCAAAAAATTCGGAATTGGGTCGTTTCAGCCTGCAGTGTGAACGTAGCCATAGTGAACACTGAAACAACAAACAATGGCAAGTAAAGGCTGAAGTAGGTGAGACACAGATGTGTCGCAGAGTTTTAATGTTTGTAAAAAAAAAAATAAAATTCCAAAAAAAAAATAATCCTGCTCACTGAGCAGGGGGCCAATGAGTAACGTGTGCGTAATAATTGAATGCTATTTGGGCGCTCCTTTCGTAAGACTGTACTGCAGCATTCACACAGTAAGAAAAGGGCCTGTACTGAGGGTGTTGTAGGGGTAACAAACAACAGCATCACTGATACATCCTAATTATTAAAATAAGTCTTACAAATGCCTCACAATACAATTACCACACACACACAACAATTATACGTTACGTTTTTATGAGACTCCTTAAGGTAGCTGTATTAGATGAGCTTGTGGCTTCTACTCTCTACAACCCTCCACAGGCCCAGACAACCAAATAACCTGCAGAACCCATATTGGTAAAGCCCCTGTGTGGATCAACCTCCAGGTGCTGGTAGAAAAAAGGCTTAAACAACTATACATTCTCCAGCTAAATTATTATTAGGTATCATTTACTAGTACTCGGTTGAACCCCTTTCACCTTCAGAACTGCCTTAATCCTCGGTGGCATAGATTCACAAGGAACTGGAAACGTTCTTCAGAGAGTTTGGTCCATACTGAATACATGACGGCATCACACAGTTGCTTCAGATTTGTTGGCTGCACATCCATGATACCAATCTCCTGTTCCACCACATCCCAATGATGTGTGTTAACATCTGTTCTCTCTGTCCAACAAAATACTCTGTCCAGCATCATAGTACCTATGAGTTGGAAACACTCCACAGTGATCATAGAGAAAGAAAAAGCAACCCTTAAGTCCTGAATGATTTCCATCCTGTGACCTTTGCATCCCTGCCAATGAAGTCCATGTGGAGGATCATAAAGGATCATAAAGGATCATAAAGGATCACATCACACAGCTAACTGACCCAATAATGGATCACCTTCAGTTTGCTCATGAGACTGGCAGAGGTCTTGATGAAAGATAGAACTGCCATCATAAATGAGATATACTTCTAGATACACAACAGACATGAATACACTGTGTATGGAAACAAAAAAACATTTGATCTGCAAATGCTACAAAAACTGCTTTGAAAGCTGATTGATGAATAAACAAGGAAAACAGATGCTGTTCAGTCATTGTGTCAGTTGGGAGGGCTGGTGAGCATGAAGTACCCAAAATACAGAGACAGGAGGCACACGGTTCCAGGGCAAGGGGTTTATAACTCAACAAAAAGCACTGCAGAGCAGAGAAACAAAACTAAACTTACCGTAGCCGAAACATGAGAACATGGCATAAGACAGTCAGGGAAGAGATGGTATGGACCAGCACAAGAGGAAGGCAGAGACGAGACTTAAACACAAAATAGGACTGACAAGACACAGGTGAACATGATCAGGAGAACTTGAGACAAGGGAAGAAAAACTCAAAAGCAAACAGGAAACCTTCCCAAATAAGACAGGAAACAGAACTCAAACATGGCAAAAACTAAGGCAAAGACACCCAAACCATGACACATAGTGTGTCATAGAGACAAACCAAACCTAAATTTGTATCAGCTCTTTAACTTGAGGGGCTAGAATCTACAAACACTTGACAATAGATTACATTTTGGAAACTTTTTTGCAAATTTGTATTACATTTTTGATCCACAGTTGCAGTTCAGTGAGACAAACAAATTCCAGAATCCTGAAACATATGCATGACGTCACAAAATTAAAATTGTTTTGTAAAAATCTGCTTTTCTGGAAAAAATGTCAAATGATTGAATTAATAGTTATTTGTGTCATTGGGATTGCAGTCGCCATTGAAACAAAGAAACTGAAGCAAAATCTCAGTGACCTGGAAGCAAAAAATGAGCAACTGACTTTGGAGAAGAGAGATTTACAAAACCAGACTGAAGATCTGAGGACGAATATGACAAAACTAGAAAACCAGACTGAAGATCTGAGGACGAACATGACAAAACTAGAGAATCAGACACAGCAGCTGACTGCAGAGAAGATGTTCTTCAAGAACCAAACCATGGAGATGACGGTTAACATGACAATCCTACAAAACCAGAACGAGCAGCTGAGAAACAACAGTGACAAACTCAACAAGATCCAGGCAGCAATCCTCAAGCACCCCAACTTAGCTATCTTCTGCCCTCATGGAGGTAAATGTTTAATCTGTGATTCTAAAAAACATTTTTTAGAACGCCCCCTTAACACTGAGCACAAATCCTGGTGAGGAGAAATGACCCCAGAAGATCACCACTCGGTTAGGAATGCAGGCCTGTAGTTGTAAACTGCGGGTCGCTCGGTTAGAATTACGCCTGCACGATTGTAAGAATCCTCACTCAGTTCCTGAATACGTCGCTCAGTTGTCTTTACGCCCTTTCACTTTATGGCAGAGATAAAACGCCACAATAGTTTTTCGTTCTTTTGAATGTGAATTTCATTTATTTACTTTTTAACACTTTTTAAAAAAAAACACAGTCATATGGACTTAAAGTTAAAATGTCAAGATCTTGATTTCCTCTCTTTCTTTCTTACCTACAGTTTGTCAGACGTGTCCCAAAGACTGGATTCAGTTTCAGGAAAGCTGCTATTTTTTTTATAACTTAAACTCTTCGTGGAAAACATGGGACGAAAGTCGACAGTTTTGTCAAAGCAACAAATCAGACCTGGTGGTTATCAGCAGTCATGAGGAACAGGTTTGATACAAAATGTTAAACTAAATGTATTTCGTCCATTTCTTTAAAACTGAAAAAAGTTGTAAATGTTTATATTTCACAATTGCATTTACAGACATTCATCTATAACACAATCAAATACTACCTTGACATCTGGCACGGATACTGGATTGGTTTACAAAAAGTGAACAACATCTGGATCTGGGTGGATGGCAGTTCAGACACACTTGGGTAAAGAAGAATTCTTACTACATATTAACATGTTTATGAAATGTGCTGATGGGTTTTTCTTTATTTTTAGGTACTGGAAGAACCCAGGGAGCTCAGAGGATTTTTCTATTATAGCCAAAGATCCAGCTTTGAACCAAAGCTGGATCCAAAACAGAAATGGCTTTTTGAACAGATTCATCTGTGAGATTAAAGCTTTAATTTTCTGATTAGTGAAACTGAACTTTTTTCTTGCTACTGTGTTTCTTCTGTGTTTACTCCTTTTTTAAGGAGATATGTTATAAACCTCAATATCATGATTCAAATTGTTGCAATCAAGCCTCAAATCTCAGAATATTAGCTTTAAATGTCTGCAGCTCTGGGTTGTTGCATGACCCAACTTTGACCTCCTGATCTCCTAAAAACAAACCCTGACCAGCCCACACTGCACTAGAGAACAGGGAGGCTTGTTGTTTTGTCATCTTCATTTTGGCCCAAAGTCCCAAAGTTCTGTGGTTCTGCTTTCCACTAACTTAACTAACTTGTATTATAACCCCATAGTAAAACTACCAAAACTCCTAAAATATTTAATTTGTTTAATCATCATTTTTCATATGTTTATGAATTTGTTGTTGCTTTTAAATGTAAACAAATATGACATACTTTATATACTTGGTGATTGTAGCAATAGGAATTGCTTGTTTAGTTTTGGGTTCCGAACGGGGAGTTGAGAGTGTAACACCGGAAGTGAAGGGTGTATACTTGTAATGTCGAAGCAAAGAGTTTATTAAAACATCCCCTGCATAAGGGTAAAAGAGACATTGTCTACAGTGGAGTTTGTGCAGGGAAAGCAACATTAAACATGGTGGCAGCGGTGCCTCGAACGACACACCCGGTGCGTGAGTGAAGAAGAAGCGGAGCGGACCGTCCCGTTAAGCTAGGCTAAGCTAGTTAGCCGCGTGGGTCCTAACGGCTTGAAGCGGCAGGACAAACGCCGAAGAAAGCAGCACGACAGAAAGTATAAAAGATGGATGGATTAAAACCACCTGCACAATGGAGTATGGACGCAGCAAACCTTCCGAAAGCATAGAAAACATGGAAAGAAGAGTTTACACTCTACACGGAACTAGCTCTGCCAGACACAGAGGAAAAGGCAAGAGTGAAGCTGTTTTACTATCTCATCGGGGAACGTGGAAGAGAGCTCTGCGGAACGCTCATCGGAGCTGAGTCAAGAGTAACAGTGAGTGGTCTGATGGCTAAAATAGATGAACACTGTAATCCCAAAGTTAATGAAACAGTTGAAAGATACAGATTTTTTGCACGCAATCAGGCTCTGGGTGAAAATATTGATAAATATGTCACAGACCTGAGAATGCTAGCAAGTACCTGCAACTTAAGAGACTCATTGATCAGAGACAGGATTGTCTGCGGGACAAGCAGCTCCAGTTGGAGAGAACAGCTGCTCAGAGAAGAGAATCTCACATTAGACAAATCTCTGGATATATGCAGAGCAATGGAGATTTCAAGAGAATACAACAAAACCATAACTGGACAGACATTAGAAGAGTTACATGTAGTAAGACAAAAAGAGAGGAAGAGACAAGAGAGAGGGATTTCCTGCAGATATTGTGGAAGGACGCATGAAAGAATCAAATCAAAATGCCCAGCATATGGAAAAAACTGTAAAAAGTGTGGCAGAGAAAATCATTTTACCATAACATGCAGGAGTAAAACCGTCAGGAAGGAAAGGCGAGGACATACTGACAGTTACAGCCATAACACAAACTGCAGAAGAAGTAAACCAGTTTGAAGAAGGAGTCGGGAAAAGGAAGGAACAGCTTTTTGCAGGCATGATGATTGACAACAGCCTGGTACAGTTTCAGATCGACTGTGGTGCAACATGCAACATCATTCCCATTAACCTGTTGAACCCGAACGTAAAAATGGAGCACACGGATAAGGTGCTAGTGATGTACAACAAGTCAAAGTTGTGTCCATTAGGAAAATGTAAAGTCAAAATGTTTAATCCAAAAAACAATAAAAAATACAAAGTAGAGTTCCAAGTGGTAGGAGAGGACTGCAAAACACCGCTACTCGGAAGATCAGCGAGTGAAGCAATGAAGCTAATACAAGTCAAATATGTCAACATCTACGCTTTGGACAGCTCAGTGACAAAAGCACCTGCAGAAGAAAATACCTGGTTGTTGGAGGAGATAAAAACAGAATTTCAAGATGTATTTACAGGAGATGGATGCTTAAAAGGTGAATATGAGCTGGAAATAGACCCAACTGTGCAGCCTGTTAAACTGCCGAAACGCAGAGTCCCGGTGTCAATGATTCAATTCAATTCAATTTTATTTGTATAGCCCAAAATCACAACAACAGTCATCTCGATGGGCTTCGAAGTAAAATGATGAAAACCACTGAGGGAAGAACTGAAAAGTCTTGAAGACAGACGGATCATAACACCTGTCGAACACAGTACAAAATGGATCAGTGGTATGGTGACTGTGCAGAAACCGAATGGCAGACTCAGAATCTGTATTGACCCAAGGTCGCTTAACAAAGCGTTAAAGCGAAGTCATTTTCCGCTACCGACAATAGATGACATACTACCAGATGTGTCAAAAGCTAAGGTCTTCACAGTATGTGACATGAAACATGGATTTTGGCATGTAAAGCTCACGGAGGAGTCAAGTCAGCTCACAACATTCGCAACACCATTTGGTCGTTTTCGTTGGCTGAGGATGCCGATGGGGATCAGCCCAGCTCCAGAGGTTTTTCAGCGCAGACTGATGCAGGCATTGGAGAACCTACCTGGCACATACGTCATCGCTGATGATATTCTGATCACAGGAAAAGGTGATACAACTGAGGAAGCGGAGAAAGATCATGACAGAAACCTGAGACTTTTTCTAGAAAGATGCAGAGAGAAAAACAAAACTGAATGCGGAGAAACTCAAACTCAGGAGAAGAGAAGTTCCATACATTGGACATCTGCTCACAGCCGATGGTCTGAGAGCTGACCCGGAAAAGGTGAGAGCAATCACAGAGATGCCAGCACCAACGGATATTAAAGGTGTGCAGAGACTGGTAGGAATGATCAACTATTTGGCAAAATTTTACAAACATCTATCAGATGACTGTGAGCCTCTTAGACAACTTACTCACAAAGACAGCCGGTGGGAACGGTCAGATGTGCAAGAGGATGCATTTAAAAGACTGAAAGAAAAAATAACACAAGTCCCAGTTTTAAAATATTACAGCCCAGAAGAGGAGTTGACACTGCAGTGTGATGCCAGTGAGACAGGGTTGGGTGCCGCTCTGACTCAAAAAGGTAAGCCAGTGGTATTTGCAAGTCGTGCATTAACGCTCACAGAAAGAAGTTATGCAGAAATTGAAAAGGAGCGCTTTCTGGCTCCTCTCTCTCTGTGTGGGGTGGGTGGGGCCGGGCCTGGGGTGTCGGCGCCTCCGGGGGTGGGGCCCCTGGGCTGGGTGGGCCTGGCCCCT
>CM074491.1:5898299-5959769 GCA_037389245.1 Oryzias sinensis
GAACTACGGAAATCCATCACACCAGCACCAGAACTAAGACGCCACGTCGATAGTTGTGAAGCAGTTACAGCAGATATTATGAAAGTCAGCTACGAGAGAATGACAGGCATATACGGAGATTATGATGCACAGCAAGTGCAACAACGTCTCAAGGAACTACTGAAAAGCAGATATGCACGCTCCATATATGGATCCACTGTTTCCAGAGTGACAAGGTCAGTTCACAGTCAAGATGGGACCACCTTAATGGTTAAACAGGTGGACGCTGCTGCAGAGNGTTTGTTTTTATCTTTCATTGTTAAGCACTTTGGTCAGCTTCTGCTGTGTTTTTTTTTTTTAACTTGTCCTGTCCAACAGCTGGGCAGACAGATGAGAGCTGAGGGCCTCTTGTGTTGGACATATTTTACTTTAACAAGAGGGGTTATTAATCTTCAGACAAACCAGAGGTATGAGAGAGAGGGATGTTAGAGAGAGGAGGGGTAGGAGGGTGATAATAGGAGGGGAAGGGGGATAAGACCATGAAGCAGCATAAAGCAACAAGTTTACTGGTTGTTAATCATTATGGTAAGGTTCAAATGAAGTACAAAAAGGGCGGGGCCTGTCCACACACACACTCAAATGTTATAAACACACCTGCTAGCTGCAAAAATGTCCACCTGTCGACATGTACACAAAACAGATAGTGTTCACACGCATACTTATGCCTTAAAACCAACTAGTGTGAAATATTTCAGTCATTCAGTCATGCAAACTATTAGTGCAAAGGTGAGCTAACACCTGTGCTCAGGTGAGTGTTTATGTTCTTCTAAAATGGATGGTGGAATGTGAAAAGAAGGAGGGAGAGTGCCCAGCCATCCCCACCCCAAGACCCCCACCGCACCAGCAGCGGCAGCCGGAATCCCCCCAACGCCACACGGGAACTGGCAGGGAACAACCGCCGCCCGGGCGACCAAGCCCGCCACCCAGGCCAGGGCCAGCAGGACCGCTGTAAGGCCCCCAGAGCCAGAGAGCAGGGAGGCACGGAGGGAAAGAGAGCGCCGCCCCAGCCCAACCAGGAGAGCAGCCCCCCAGCCGCGCCGGGAGAACCCAACGCAGGGCCCCACCGGAGAAGGACGCCCACAGCCCCAGACGAGCACCCCACCACCACCCAGAAATTCCGGGCATCCCCCCGCCCCAACCCCAGGTACGAGCCAGGACCCCCCCAAGGGAGACCCGCTCCGCACTCCAGGCAGCCATCCGCCCGGCCCACGGTTGGTCCAGGGAAGAGCAAGGCAGGGGCCCGCCGCCCCCGCCCAGGAGGGGGGAACCCCGGGGAAAAAAGAGGGCCCACAAGGGGTGTTGTAAATATGGCCCGACCAGGCTCAGCCACAGTTGGAAATTTGGCGGGGCCATTTAGCTTCTGCTGTTTTTAAAAGCACTTTATAAATAAAGTTTACTTCACTTAATTGACATATGGTTCATCACTAAGGCAAAAAAATTCAACTGGAAATAGAGCTTTGTGATGTGGCTAATAAATATAATCACAACGCTGTTGTGGTAAAGCATACTGTGGCTGCTTACATAAATTATAGCAGTTATAACTCACCAGATGAATCAATTTTAGACAACCGTGTGACAGGCTTTTAAAATGCAAAGCGAACATTCACTGCACATTACAAGAATTTTGATTAAAACATTTTTATGACTTAAACTTAACATAAATAATCAAATGGTGTTCGGAGTTGATGAATATTAGTTATGGTACCAAATTCCTGAAGGCACTGAAGGAGAGTAAAAACAAAATCTACAAGTGTTTCCAGCCCAAAAGGAAACTAGAATAGTCTTGACTCAACACTATGAGACAATAGTATTGAAATAAAATCTTAAAACACACTTCTGTCTGCAGTGGTTGACCTCAGCACAACATATGATAAATGAAAAAACTGTTAATTCCTTTTGTCTTTGTTCAGATTTTCAGGAACAAACTACCGGTAAACAGGTCAGAACCTCTCTTCTGCAATCTAATAGCCAAAGCATCAAATTTAAAATTCTGCTAAATAATTTGCAAATTGAAAAGAACGTTACTTCCTTAAAAAGATGACAAAAATGTTGTTGGAAACCACAGCTTTAAACTATAATGAGATCTACTGCAATACTGTCTAAAGCTGATAGGAACTGTTACAGAGGAAGAAGAAGTTGTTTATTCAGAGATCTGCTGATCTCCTTTACATTTAAAATCAGCTCTGGCTCCATTTAAGCTCATTCTGCTTTGATACACAGCAGAATTTGATGTTGAAGGATGGAGGAGGAAATCCAGTACTCCTCTGTGGTGTTCAAAGATGGAGCTCCAGCTCCAAAAAGTAAGTCTCCTGATTTGATCAATTTATCCACAATTTTAACAGAAAAAAAAAGGTTTTTTTGTTTTATTTCTTTGGTCCAGATGTCTTCTATTTTAAGAAAAACAAAAAATAACTATCAGGCATGCATTTGACAGATCTGTTTCAAAGTTTATTATTATTAACAATATATTTGACATCTATGTTATATTTTGAAATGGTTTCAGAGTTTTAGAAAAACATGCTCATTGTCACCTGTTTTAGGTAGATTTGTGTTTTGACTGAGTTGTCAATTTTTGCAGGTTTTCCCATCAACTTTTTTTTTTAGCTTTTTTTTCTTAAAATTTGTATTTCAAATTTATTGTTCGCATATGAATATGTTTATCAATCAGTAGTTGGTAAATGGTGTGTACTTGTATTGTCTTGATTAAGGCTCATACTGCCATTGTTGGCTTTTTGCCTGGAGGTGGAAGTAACAAGTATCTGATTTAATCCATGTTATGCTGTCAATATATCACTGTTACAACAGGGGTTATGAATCTTCAGACATACCAGATGTATATTTGAATAAATCCCTTTTGTAATTTATCCTAAACTTTATTTATAATAATCATAATTGTTTTATGTTGGACCGGACAGAAAAGAAAAGGAGGGAAGAAGAGAGAGGGATGTTAGAGAGGGGAGAGGGATGGAAGGGTGATTATGGAAGGGTAGGGGGGAAAAGTTTTTATGTCCCACTTGAAAGGGGAAAGCATCCACAGAGTTTTACGAGCTGGGGGGTATTCCAGAAAGCAGGTTATGCTAGCTCTCACGATAAGTTTGAGGCTAAGGAAGTTGATAACCTCAGTTTTCGGTTCCAGAAATGGAGGTATGTTTCAGGGTAGATCAAGTTACCATGGCAACTCATGCTCTGAACATAACCTGGTCTGGAGCAGGTTTAGTTGAAGCTTAGTTTGTTGTCAGAGAGGTGAAGCAGCATGGCGTGTCGATTTAAAGATGATTTAGTGGATGAAGAAGCTCAGATAGTACTTTTTTCACCGTGAGAGGGTGATAAGATCACATATGGATGTTGGAAAATTAAACTTTTTTACTTTTATCTAACATAGTTATTTGCTTCAGTTAAGATAACTCATTTGTTTGTTAAGTCAGTTTAAAAATAACACGCAGTTATCAGACAGTTATTTTACTTTCATTCAAATTAATTCAATTAAGTAGGTGTAACGTTGGTCCTGCTGTTAGATGGGCACCGCAAAGGATTGTGGGATACCATTTGCTTTGCCTGTCTGGACGGATTTTGGTTTAAGTGTGGCTTTTTGAACAAATGTGTTTAGTTGTTTAGCTGTTTTACTGTGTTGTGCCATGTTTTGCTGAGTTGTTTAGTCCTACTGTGCTTATGTCTCTGCACCATGAGTAAGAGTGAATGAGAGGATGATGAGTTTATATAGCACCCATACTACAGATTGTTGTAGTGACATTGATGGAAAATTCTTTATTGAAGTTGTGCGTAACGTTCATTCTTTTCCCGTCCTTTTTATTGTTATAAAAATGAGCATATCTGCCGGCTCAAACTTAGACATATGAGAGATCAAGAAATATTAATTGAATTGGAGTAATATGACATTTAGTTAGATAAATACATAAATTTGAGTTGTATAAACAATTATTGTGTTTTATAGATGTAAGAAATGATGTTGATTAAATTTAACTCAATTATTTGTTACCAATAGAAGTAATTCATTTAAGGTGGCAAAATTGGATAAGTTATATATATATATATATGAGTCACAGGGAAAATGGAAATAAGATCAAAAACTCGTGCGTTTACTTTGTCTGTTCTTACTACAAGCAGAAACTCTTTCTTTTGCTGATGCAGCCGTATTACTTTTTTGATGGACGTATAATCTTCATACGCCGTCATTAAAACCTCAGACTCCGTCTCACTGAAGTGTAGCGCTTTCTTTTTTTCCACGCGTTTCCATGGTGACTCCAGAAATCGGCGATCCATTGAGAATGTCTTTATGTACTTGTCATGCACGTGCATTAACCAGTAGCGGTTCTAGGCACGGGCCGTCCGGGCGGTGGCCTGGGGCGGAAAACTGAAGGGGGGCGGCACCGGCGGCCCTTGTAATATATTATATGCACCACTATTGGTTTACTTATGTCACAGTTTGTGAGTTTGTAACAGCCTGAACCTGGCCGCGCCGCCGCCCTCGCCCCGCAGCTGCGCTCTCCTGTCTTTGAGAAGTAGACACAAATGTGTGTGAAGGAGAAGGGAGGGGGGAACGCCACACACCACGGTAGCCCCACTGGACAAAATCCACGAGAGGAGATTCGTTTGCCCTACATATTATAATTTCACTGCCCTTTTGTAGCCCAAAGTTTTTTTCCTTCATAAATTGTGTCTGACATTGTTCTTTGTAATGTTTATACAGAGATTTTGCCACAATCCGCTTGTTATTCCATGTTCAGCCATGATGGTTGAAAATGTTGTTAGCATCGGCAAATGTTGCTTACGGTCCGATTCGCCAATAACAAAAGAATTGGGCGCAATAAAAATATTATAAGCAAAACATGCATTCAATAATAATCATAACAATAATAAAAGCATCGGCGAAGACAATGTCAGCTGTATAACGAGTTTGTTTGTTTACAAGAGACGCTATAATATTTTTTTTCTATGGCGGTATCGTGATTGTCCAGACTAATCACTGTCTGACACGGAAAGCATAACTCATTAGTCAACCCATAACTCTTATCATAAATAAATAAATAAATGCCTGGAACCAGAGAGACAGTGATGAGGTGTGGTTTGCTTGAGTGTCCAATATCCTGGACAAGCCTCCGTCCATGTTAAAATTAAGACCCAGAGAAGAGGAAGGCAGCCAGTGCAGCGGAGTGACCATGGATCACGATCGAAGGCTGCACGCCCATGTGTCGAGTGTCCTTGGGCAAAATACTGAACCCCACCTTGCCTCTGGTGGGAGATTGGCACCAGTGTTCGGCAGTGGAGCCGCCACCAGTGTGTGAATGTGTGTGTGAATGGCTCAGACTGTGAAAGCATGAAAGAAGTATAAAAGCTTATTTACGATACACCATTTTGGCCATTTGCCCCAAATAAATATATTTAATGAACTGGGCTGTGAAAGGGGGGGGCTTTAATTTACTGTCAGGCAGTAAAACAAAGGGCTGTCAAAAGGAAGATTACAGGAGTGCAGTCACTAAGTTAGGACACTATAAATTTACATCATAAATTAGAACTATGAAGTTATATTTGTGCCACTACAATCAGAGCAAGTCACAGTTTTAAATCAATATTTTTTCAATTGTAGACAAAATGTTCAGTTTAAGAAAAAAAAACTCATCTGTCATTATTTGTTTTAAATGACAAACAAAACAAATATTGATACAACAAATTTGAGAGTGACGCTTGGATTTTGTCATGTTAATGATGCTGTTGTCCCTTTTAATTGGTTTCGTTCTGTAAGACAATATGAGGAGCTGTCTGTTTATTCTTCTCATAAAAATTAAAAAGCTCTAAATCGTTGCAACAGGTAAGCTAAAGCAGCAATTCCTAACAATGTAATTAATACCAATGGAAATGTAACAGAAATGTCTTTCTGTCTGTGCTCAGAGCCTCTTTGAAGGCGCAGAGGTCTATTAGTTATCGCGTTTTTCAGAAAAACACACAAAAGATTTGAGGCAAATGAAGCAAAAACTACTTTTACTTCTGGTTGAATTTCACTTTGAACTATCAAAGAATGTTTTATTACATTTTGTCCAGTATAATAAGTTTAAAAAACAATTTGCTACAGGTTAATAACATTGGAGGTTTTGCTGATAAAGTCTACATAGTTCCAGTTTTCTAAGACGGTTTTGTCTGATTCTAGACCGCCAGAACAATGATTGCTATTTTTCATACTCTCTATCACACAGAACAGTAAAGAGTGAGAACGTCATTTATTCCTGCTAATGTACCGAAAAAACATTCGTCCTCTCAGCACCACGTGGAGGTTGGTGAGACATAAATTAAACAATAAACACTTAAACCCAATATTTTATTGATGCTGCTGTTTCTGTCTGGTTGGTCTTGAATCATAGTGATGAAAAAATTTCCATTAGTCCATCTTCTGTTATTACAAGTTACAATGATTGTTTTCTAAATCTATATTAACATATAGCATTTTTCAGGTATCACAATAGTTTTTCATGTCAGGAATATGTTCAAAGATATCACAATATAAACCAAATAGCTATATTTATCAATTTTGAATATTCTGTGACTCATTAGAGAAATGTGGAATCATCAGCAGGTTGTTTAGATTTAAATATTTATTCTATCACAATTTTAAAAACACGTAAATGTATTTAACCACAAGGGAGATGAAAACCTTAAAAATAGCCGGAGTCACTAATTAGTCGTCCAGGGTCCTGATCCAGACGCTGAAACAAGGCGGACTCAGAGCCGACCAGAGCTTGATGCAAAATCCAATACAATGGGCTTCTTTTTAAAAATGGTGCAGTTTGTTGTCGCTAGTAACCAACACATTCTCAATTTTATTCAATCATATTCAATTCAATTCAATTATATTTGTATAGCCCAAAATCACAACAACAGTCGTCTCGATGGGCTTTGAAGTAAAACATGAACTCAAAAGGGATCATGAATACATAGAGTTCAATAGAAAATTATTAAAATGAACTAACAAACTGGATTGCTACACTGGCATCTCCCTTGCCCTAGACCCCCTTTTCAAGGTAAAGAAAACTCCCAAAAAAACAGATTCCGAAAAAAACGGAGAAACCTCAGGGGTGCCCACATGAAGGAGGGATCCTCCCAGGACGGACAGGCAATTTACCAGAACTCTTAGAGAAGAATTATCTATTCTAACTCTACAACTACATATATAAAGTCCAGCAGATGAGCTTCATCCAGCTGTGGTTGGGGGGACAGCAAAGGCGCGAGTCAGAGCCGGAGACAGGAACCACAGCCAGGTGTAGGAGCAGGAGCAAAGACGAGGTACTGTCAGGTACAGAGCAGAGACGAGCCAGAGATGAGTCAGGTAGAGGGCAGGATCCACAGCAAGCTGTAGGACCGGGAGCAGAGACGCCATATAGGTCAGATTTCCTCCACGCCACTTTTTGACATTTTGGGTGTCCCCAACTCTTCGTTTTTCGACGTGCTGCCTGTTCCCATTAAATCAGTACCAGTCCAAGGTCCAAGGGCCGCAGACAGGAAAAAAATGCATTTGCTAACTTTGATTCTTTCCGCTTTTTTATTTTCTGACTCAGAAGTGCTTTTCTGGAAAACTACTGATTGTGCTTTTTATTGTTGCTATTGATTATGGAAGCATACACTGCCGACTTTAAAGGTGCAGCGCCTTTCAGGGGCGTAGGGGGGGGGGTTCAGCAACATTAGACAGGTCACAGTTTTTGGTGCGACATCTGCTCTGTAATGCTACAAAGACTACTAAAACACAGCTTCCAACACATTTTATTATTATATTTAGAAAAAAAAAAAGATTTTTAATAATGTCCTATGAATTACTCTTGTTTTGCTTCTATCCACCACGCCCCTAAATTTTGGTCTGTGGTTTGTGTTTACATATAGGCAACACACATAACAGCTCATTAGCATAGCATTTGTCTGTTGCTAGGCAACAGCTCTGTCTCCAAATCTACACTTGTTAAAACTTTCAGCTGCTTCTGTGGTTCCAGCGGGTTTATCCTCCAGTTCTTACTGGATGCTGTTAAAAATCACTGCATGTTCTGTCGCTAAACGCTACACATAGGTGAAGTGGACCACGAGATGGAGGGTGTCTATGTGCTAGTTTACGCTGCTGCAGATGGTAGAGATGAAGAGAGTGATAAGAGAAATTCCCAAAGTAGAGAGCTATTTAGAGTGAAGGTTAATAATAACTAAGTATACATTATCAATTTTAACGCATTCGGTAGTTTCCAAAACCGTCCGGACGCTGTAATCGAGGACAGTTCAGGGCCCACCATCTCCGGGAAGTAAGGAAAACATGATAAACATATAATAAAAAACATAATAAATAAAAAAATGGTAAAGCCCAAAGGTTTCTTAGAAATCAGCTGTTTTAAATAAACTAAATCACTTCTCTCATTTGCTCTTTTTTACAGCAAACCAGAATGAAGCCATTTATTCTGACATTAAAAGAGGGAAGAAAAAGATAAAGAAAGAGAAAGCACCAGGTAAGTCATGTAATTGTTTTAAATGTCATGCATTTTATCATTAATAAGACAAATTCTGACTTTTTATGTGTTTTGGCCACCCTAACTCTATTTAACACAACAAAACCAAATAAATGTTGGAGTCCCAGCAAAGGCTTCATTGCGAACCGCTTGATTGTTGGTTTAAACATCATAGTATTATTTTAACACAAACTGAAAATCTGCTGTTTTGCTAGTTATGACACACAATGGAGGAGATAAGTATTTGATCCCCTGCTGATTTTGTAGGTTTACACACCTAAAAAAAACTGTCAGTCTGTCATTCTAATGGTATGTAGAGTTTTCTTGAGAACAGACGCGTTTTAATGTCTTCACTCCATGTAACGCTGTGAAAACTACAGAACAGGGTTGTACAAAAACCAAGTAGACCTGACATTATACAGTTATACCAGAAAATGCTGATGTTAGTCATGAGAGATACAAAATAATCAGCTTCATCCCACAAAAAGGAAAAGAAAAACTTCAAACTAGTGGATTGGAGAGAAAACTGTTCGTTAGAGGGAACCTAGCAACTCTCTGGATGAACAAACTCTACAACAAATAAGGAAAGTATGAATAGAATTAAATTAAATAACTAATCAAAGAACACAGTTTTATTACAGAGACTACCAGTTTTGGGAGAGTGTTTGATCACAGTAATAAATGGAACAGGAAATGCAACACATGATCCAGCTGAAATAAATTCAGTTTTTAAAAATCTCACTAATCCCTCTACTCATCCCAAATTGATCCTTCTGACAATGACATTACCGTAATTTTCCGGACTATAAGCCGCTACTTTTTTCCTGCGCTTACAGCCTTGTGGCTTATTCAGTGACGCGGCTAATTTATGGATTTCAATTGGATGCCGCTATGCACGCCCTTTCGGATTCGGGTGAATGGTTTAAAATTTTATTCAACACCAAGTACAAATTGTTTGTTTCTTCATCACACTAAACAGCCAAACAGCATGGAGCTGACTTCGGTCTTGTGACACACTTCAGTCATGGTTCAACAAAACGAAACACGTATGCCCGGCCGTATCCCAGAACTTTTAAGTTATTAGACCCAACGCAACGTGATCGCCACAATATGATGAAGCTTTGAAGTTAAAAACAATCGGCAAAAGCAGCGTGAAAATCCACCTCATCACCAACGGTTTGGAAAGCCAACAATAAGGGCGGATAGAGAGAACAGCGATGTCTAGGAGTGACCCTACCCTGAGTCATAGTGACTGCTGGCTGCACGAAATATGTGGGAATAACATCAGCCTTTATTTTGTCGGGACACGACTGAAACACAAATTGATGATGATCGCTTTTGGCTTGCCTCTATGACTGACCGGAATTTTTGCATTGGAAAAGCTCACAGCCTCCTGCAGGAGCTGGAGACATGTTCTCCTGCTTGCTCGGACACATAGAGCTGAGGGGCCGATGGCAGTCTGATGGCTCTCTATTGATACCCATCTGCCCTCATCCACAAACGACAGTATAAAAAGTCAGATTGTTTGCACAGACATGATTTGCTCCGTCCACTGGCGCAATGGGGACGGCTAATTTCCTGCAGCCGCCCTGGCCAGAGGTGTCAGAGAAGATAGGAAGGAGCGCATTAGGCGAGCGCGGAGCGCAGAGGCGTCCGCGGAGCAACAGTGTTTGTTGTGGAAGGAAATCCTGACGACGCTACGCGCTGAGGGCGCTGGAGAGCCGCTGAGGCGCACGCTTTTCAGTCGCCGCGGCTTTTATTTTACTGGTGTTTTTTTTTTAACCAGCCCTGTTACTCCCATAACGCTGTTAAGCACACATGCCACTTGCCCGCCCTAAGCACGACAACAGTGTGGCGAGCCGGGTGTTGGCCCCGCCTTAGCCCCTAAGACTCATGGGAATGGGGGTCGGACGTAAATTTCCTCATCAAGTACTGAGGATGTAATGTTGGTTATATGGTTACTGTTTGTAATTTTTATGATACCTAGATTGTCAATAAGTAAAAACAAAAACAAAAAAAAATTAAAAAACATAACTGAGGAACTTCAGAACAGAATAGGAGTAGTCCATGCTGTTTGGCAGATGTAGTATACTCAAATGTATGAGCCTGAGGCAAGGCTGCTGACCTCCTAACAGCATGGCAATGAATCATACTTAGTCTGGGGGAGTCAGGATGACTATTTGCTTATCATGTAGCCCAATACATGCGGCTTACTCCGGCGCATGGTTCGAAATATGTTTAAAAGTAGTTAGCACGTGGAAATGGGTGGGTGCGGCTTGTAATCGGGTGCACTTTGTAGTCCGGAATTTACGTAATAGTTTTCTCAATAGCATAGATTTGCCTAGACCAACAGAGGAACAAATTACAGCCTTAGATTCCTTATTTCTGAACAAGAGCTACATAAAGCATTAACTAACTTTTCTTGCTAACTTAACATGCCTAGTAAAAAAGCCCCAGGACCAGACGGCTTCCCAGCAGAATTTTGTAAAGAATTTGGCAAATATCATTCTATCTTTTCTTACAGAATGACAATAAATTAAGGAAAATATGCGATCTTTCTCCAAAAAATGAACTCTGGTCAATATTATCTTATTTCTGAAACCCAGGAAAGATCCCACATCATCCAGCTATCGACCCATATCGCTGACTGCAGATCTTAAATAGCTGCAAAGTTTGACAGAAAAGACTGAGAAGGTGGTTCTCTCTCATACATCCTGGGACCGCCAAATGAAAGCTTTTATAAAGGATAGACATTCATCTAACAATGCACAGGATTAATCAACCCATAGATTGTACAACTATCAATAACCAAGAAGCAACCATTGTGTCACTGGATGCAGAAAAGGCATTTGATTGGGTCAACTGGAAATTTTTAATAGCCACCCTGAATAAATTTGGCTTTGGAAAATCATTATTAACTGGACAAATATTATATGTGCCTCCTAATGCTCTCGTAAGCCGGAACAAATGAACATCTGTAAGCTTGTATTTCTTACAAAGAGAACCAGACAAGGCGTCTAATGCATCTCCACTTATTAGCATCTACACTGGAAACCTGTATTAAGTGGTACTAGGCAAAGTCGAGGACATTGAAGGCATTCAAACCAAAAATCTAGAAACAAATAAGCCTTTTGCGTAGATGATGATGTTTTAATATTTACCCAAATTCACAATCTTCCATCTGCCAAATCATCTCAATTAATACATTTTGTTTAGTTTCCAAACAATCATAAACTGTCTAAAAAGCACAATTAATTTCAACTATCTAAATCTGTTATTCAAAACTACAAACAGGTAAACATAAAAGTACTTAGTGTAACATAGGCTTTCTGATCAATTCAAGCTAAACTGTCACGATGTGGGGTGGGTTTCGAGATGACCCAGAAGCACGAGGATCAGGGACTAGTGGTTTTAATACCCAAAAAAACGCTGCAGAGCAGGTTTACAGAACAAAAACTTACATTGACGTGGCGAGGAACATGGAACATGGACCATGGAACATGGACAGGATGACAGAACACCATGACAAGAATAATGGACCAGCACAGGAGGAAGGCAGAGACAAGACTTAAATACAGACAGGGCAGACAAGACACAGGAACACGATCAGGGCTGATGGGGGACCAAAGGAAGTAAAACTCAAGAAACAAGACAAGACAGGAAACCTTTCAAAATAAAACAGGAAACAGAAAACAAACAAGACAGAACAAGAACAAAGACGAAAAACAAGACAACAAACTCAAAACATGACATAAACCACACCCAACTCCTTAAAAACAACTGAGGCTGATCTACTAGATGGAAAACTCTACCCATTTCTCTAATAGGAAGGTAAACCATAAAATGATGATTCTCCTTAAAATTAATCTAATCTGTTTTCAATATTCTTCCAAACCTCCAGAACTACTTGGTTCAAATCATTAGACTCATTCATCTCCCCAATTCTGGTGGGCTAAAACCACCAAGGATCAGTTTGAAAACTATTCAAAAACCTAAAGATAGAGGAGGCCTAGGCCTGCCAGACTTCCAGGACCACTCCGTGAACAGATTTTTATGTCCAAAACATGGCTGAATCCTGGTGTGTTAGATGAATCATGTAGAGGAAAATCTCTGTGATAACCTAGATATTTCTAATTTACCTTTCTTCAGTTTTAAAATTAAACAACAAATGCTTCCAAAAGAAGCTTGGGAAACATCAGCTCATCTCTAACAACCTGTTGATTTTTCTTTAAGAAAAAAAACAGCTCTCACATTATTTCCATGCAAATTGAAAACTCATATTTTAATTAACAAAAAACCTGATCTTATTTTGTTTTAAGGAAGAACAAAAGAATCCACCAGTTTTATAATCTAGAGCAGAACATTTATGTCCTCTCAACGTTATCCTCAATCTATGGGATCATTAAAACAAATTTCCTAGAATATCATAATTTAAATCAGCCAAAAGTACTAAATACTTTTTTCATCATTCATTTTTTTTTTTTTACCGACTAAACACTGTTGACCCAAATAGACCTAGACATTCCCCTTACAGTAACAAATTTCCTTGTCCTTAAAAATCCAAAGCTCACCTCCAAAATTTACAAGATAATGTCTAACATAAATGATACAAGCATCAATCACTACAGAAACCTCATGTTATAGCATATTAGTTTTAGGAGATACGTCTCCACAAAAACCTGTCGGGTTTAAAGACTCTCCCTTGCCTCCAGTTGGTTAGTCACATCACCCAGTAGGGGTGTGATGGTGATGGGTTGAGCTGGGTCCTGGCTATCTCGGTGGGCCGTGGCTTGGGGGTGGTGGGTTCTGCCGGCCTGCTCTTTCTCCCGCCAGTTTGGTGCTTGGGTGTGGGTCACATTTCAGCACTCGCTGGGGTTCTCAAGCTGGGTAGCTGGTCGAAGCGAGGGCCTTGGGGGGGTTTAGTTCTGGGGCCTAGTTTGGCTGCCCACGGCCGGTAGTTTGTCGCATGGTCTGGACCCCCGGAGGTCGGCGATGCATCCACAGCAGGGGTAAAAGGGTTTTGTTTTTTTTTTCCAATTTAATTATTATTATTATTATTATTTTCTTTTGCATTTATTTCATTATTTAATTTTACTTATTTTATAATTTTATTATTATTATTTATTTATTATTTGATATAATAAATTTGGGGGGATGTCAAGGCATGAATCAACTGGGAGCCTGTGAAGTGAAGCTAACACAACCAAGGAATGACAGAAGAAGAAGTCATGGAGTGGCCCAGCCAGTCTCCAGACCTCAATCTTTTATAGCAGTGGTCCCCAACGGCCAGGGCCAGATGCAGCATCAAGTCACAGACAGAAAAAAAATGCATATACTAACTTCTTATATTTCCGTTTTGTTATTTTCTGATACTGATGGAAGTTTTAGTTTGGAAAACTACTGATTTCTGTTCTCCATCAGCTCAAAATGATATATTGAAAAATGAAACCTGTTTTTTCCTCCCAAAACAGACTAATAATCACAAATATTATATTAAAATTTGATGGCGCAATCTTACAAATGGCACCTATATTGATGTTAACGGATTAATAAGTATAACACCAATTTTATAGATCCATAAACGTCCTAACTGACCAACTTCCCCAAAATTTTATAACAAATCCTTGGCCAATCAAATATTTTCACAGTGAGACTTGAATCGTTTCTAATTATGTTTCCATTTGTTTCTGTCTTGCAGCAAAGAACACAGAAATTGATTTTGACTCAAAAGTGAAGAAAACTACACAAACTTCTGTAATAAAAGTAAGTATTTTGATCATCTTAGTGACCATTCAAGCTATTATCCTTAACTGATGATACCAGTACTATGAATCTGAAAGCAAAATGGTTTTGATTACAGAATTTAAACTAGCCATGTGCTTAAAAACATAACCCTCTCCAGACCAGTAGTGACTCCATAATAAATCCAGAATCTCCTAAGTGTCTACTAGTGATGCAGAATTCAAAAATATCCACAACCATTCAGCAATCTCTGTATTGTCTGAGAGATTTGTTTCCAACATCTGTAGAATTCCAAAAACACTGCTGTCGGCAGACTCGAGACAGGGCATCGCTTTTATTTCAGAGTTAAATTTCTGGACCACTTCTCAGTAGTAAATTGATTTTGTTGGCATCAAGATGCACATAAAGGAAGGCGAAGAAGGTCAGCAAATAAATGTGATATGAAGTCGTTGTGATTGATGTTATGCCCTCTACCCAAAGACAGCGCTTAAAGAAACATTACTTAAATTTAAGATTACGTTACCTTAAAGAAAGTTCTTATATCCTGCAGCCATTTGAGAAGTGCTCTGCGTTGTCCAGCTGTACCACATAGAGCATAGATGATATGTTTTCCATCTGGACAATGGGACCGTCCAGTGAATCAAATCCAGGAGGAGAATTCAAAGCAAAATGTTTGCAATCAAGGTTAAACACAGTGTTCAAAAGTTAAACACTTTTGAACCAATCATCAGTGTCTTAGGGTCTTGTAAATACATCAATATCAGAATCAGAAATACTTTATTGATCCCACACATGGGGAAATGTGTTCATTACTGTAGCAGTAAAAAGAAGAATAGTAGACATAAGAGAAAATAGAATATAAAAAACAAAATTGTTGTAATGATGCCATCCGGGCTGATGTTTTTGTGCTGAAGCATGTCTCCAGCCGCCTTTCCTGACAGACCGTTACAGCCAAACAGAGGAGGGAGGGGGGGTAGGTGAACCAGGGGGGCAGATGGGGTTGGGAAAGGGTGAGGAGGTGGGGGGGTTCATAAGGAGAGGGAGCAGGAGCAGGGGAGAGGTTTGGTGGAGGCGAGGGGGGAAAGGCTGAGGCATTCAGAGAGCTAAACCAATTGAAAAAGATGTCAGCTCTCTCTTTGCTGCCTATGATGGGTCTGCTTCTCCCCCCACATCCTCTGATCTTCTTCATTCCAGACCACACCGCCCATGTTGTCCTGGCTGGAGTTTGATTCCAGCTTTTCTCCATGAATCTCTCCTCCTGAGCTGATCCCAGAAGCAGATGCAACCTCTGCAGACCAGAAGGCTCTATTTTTCCTGTTAAGGAGAAACTTCAGGTCACTACTGATCCATATGGAAGCATAATTCTGATACTTCTGTAGCATAATTAAAAATAAAAGTCAAAACCAGAAATGCTTTTTTCTAAATGGAATTCGATTTTTACCAGAATTAAAAGGAAAAAGCAATCCGCCAAAATGTTTTTTTTTTCTTCTTCTTTAACACCGCTTGTTGCTTTTTCATTTTAATTTTGAGTCAAAAAATGCAGCTTCATTGATTCATCTTCATCACATTCTTCTCCGGTCATGGGTTGCTGGAGTCTATCCTGCCACTTTGCTGTGAGAGAGGGTGGGATGCCCTGGATCGTCGCCAGTCTGCTCGTGAGGGTAGAACATCCTCAATCATACATGCATTCACTCTACACTCACACCTATGGACAATTTAGAGTTGCCAATCAACCTATGAAAAAAATGTAGCCTTATTTTGAAAATGAAAGTTACTTGATTTTGCCTTTATTTTAATTATGCTACAGACTAAGCCTTATAAATCCAAGGTTTGTTGTTAGAAGTAGCAAATAGTTGAGTAGGCACAACAGACCACAGAGCTTAGTATAACCGTGAATGCAGTCTGTCATGCCACACGTCCTTCCCATGAGGCGGCAAAGATCATCCCAGTTCAGGACCCCAGACAGTCCTGCACGGCCTGCTCTTGTTTCTGTTTCATTAGTCTTTTTGTATTGTAGGCACATATCAGACAAAAGCATTTTGTCAGAAGAGAAAGTCAGATGCCATGGCTGAAAAAGGAAACCTGAAATCCAGAAGCTTGTTCTACAACACACAGCATTCAAATAAAAAACTTTGTACTCTTTTCAGCGTGAACTTTTCAAAAAAAGTTTTTGACCATTATTGCTAATTATGGTTCTATTTTCTTGGAACTAAGCAGAAGTCCAAGCATCTAAGCAGCAGGACTCATTTCTGGTTGGTGGGATTGTGATAATTTGTTTCCCTCTTAGGCGCCCATCATCATCATCAGTGTCAGTTACTGTAAGTTCAGACACATATATTTTATTTGTTTTTTTTTTTTTTTATACATGTAACTGTTTTTGGTACCAAAATAAATGGATGTGTAACTGGCTGGGGTTTAAGAACAACTGTCCTCATGGCTGGATATGGAAGAAAATGGGAAAAACCTAAAGGACAATACAGGTGACTCTCACACCTATTAGCAAGGTTGTAGACTTTGGGTGAACCAAAAGAAAAATGCACTCCTACAGGCGTTGCCCACACAAAACAAACAATGGCGAAAGTGAAGCAAAGTAGGTGTCACAGAGTTTTCCGCTTTGTAAACAAAATTGAAAAATTACAAAAAAAATCCTGCTCACGTGGCGGGGCCAATGAGTAACATTTACTAATAATTGAATGCTATGTGGGTGCTCCTTTGGTAACACCAGCAGAAAGTACACAGCTTCAGTGGGTCATCGGTGACAGGTGGACTCTCACATGCAGCATCTGCATTGTGCAAGAAAAAGGGCCAGTACCGGTATGTGTTGTAGGGGTAATAAACAACAGCATCATCGATACATCATATTTATTATAATAAGTCTTACAAATGCCTCACAATACAATTACCACACACACACACAACAATTATATTACATTTTATGAGACTTACAGAAGGTATTAGGGATGAACCCAGGCTGCTTTCTCTACAACCTCCACAAGCTCCAGACAACCAAATAACTCCGTAGAACCTATATTGGTAAAGCCCTGTGTGGATCAACCTCCAGGTGCATGTGGGAAAAAAGGCTTAAAAATAACCATACATTCTCCCAGCTCAAATTATTATTAGGCATCACCACTAGTATCAAGGTTGAATCCCTTTCACCTTTCCAGAACTGCCTGAATCCTCGTGTGGACAGATTCACAAGGAACTGGAAACATTCTTCAGAGAGTTTATCCATACTGAATACATGAGCAGCATCACAGTTGCTTCCAGATTTGTTGACTGTACATCCACATGATGATACCATTCTTGTTCCACCACATCCCAAGGATGTTCATTGAGTTGAGATCAGGTGACTATGGAGGCCATTTGAATCCAGTGAACTAATTGTCATGTTCAAGAAACTGGTCAGAGAGGATTGAGTGGCAGCTGGTGTAACTTCTGCTACCAGCTCATCAATTCAATTCACTTTATTTGTATAGCCCAAAATCACAACAAACAGTCGCCCCCTGGATGGCTTTCAAGTAAACATGAACTCAAAGGATCACAAAGAGTTCAATAGGAAAATACTTCAAAATAAACTAACAACAAACTGACTAAGCTGATAATTAAGTATCCCTGCCCTTAGACCCCCTTCGTGGTAAGGAACCCCAAAAACGATTCGAAAAAAAAAAACCGGCGAAACCTCAGGGGTGCCCACATGAAGTAGGATCCTCCCCAGGACGATATAGGCGGCGTACCAGAACTCTTAGAGAAGAATTAACTTACTAAATCTATAGAAATCACATATATTGGGAAGTCCAGTAGGACTAGCCATCCAGCTGTGGTTGGGGGAACAGTCAAGGCGCGAGTCGAGCCGGGAGATAGAAAACCACAGCCAGGTGTAGAGCAGGAGACGCAGGTACTCGGGTCAGTACAGAGCAGAGACGAGCTGGAGATGAGCCAGAGGCAGGTCAGAAACGTCAGGAACAGGTATAATTTGATGAGCCAACTGGAGTCTGGAAGCACTCCCACTCAGAGGAAAAGAGGGATAATACATGAATCGCACTGTACCAAACAGAGGTATGGAGAACTAAATGATAAATTATGATCAAGAATAGAAGAGAGGAAGAGTAGAAGTAGAAGAGAAATGAGGACAGAACCCCGGAGCACCATAGTTACCCCAGCTTCAACATTTACCTTAAGGTTAGACCTGTTGATAATTTACAGATGCTCTTCTGCAGAACTTGGTTGGAAATTGTGGTTATTTGAGTTCCTCCTGCTTTTCTACTGCTGAAACCATGTTGCCTTTTTTCCCTGATTTCTGCATCAACAAGGTATTAAGCAAATAAAGGCAGAATGAGGAAATAAGTTATATGTGAACCTCCATTCTGTCCCCTTCAAGTTTTTTTAAGTATGATATATTTACATTTTTCAAAAACAAAAAAAAAAAAAACAATTCAAAACCACAATTACAAAGAAAGAAAAAGGAAAAAAAAACATGTACACAAATGAATGGATAAAATCTTACAAACAATATACTGTGCTAACAATCATAGAACAGGAGACACTGCACCCCTCATAACCGAGTAATGTACTTAAACTTCACTGGGTCGTTTTGGTTAAGGACATCACATGTTTTGGGTTAGGCAGACCAAATTTAGAGAATTTACACGTAGTAACATTAAGAGGATGTCTGATTTTTCCAGCTTAATAAAAGAAAAAGAGAGTCTCTTATCCACTTTGAGTGAGTGGGTGGGCGGCGTCTTCCAGTGCATCAGGATAGTCCTACGGGCAAGTAGTGTCAGAAAGGCAATAAGGTCCTCTAACCAAGAAGGGAGAGAATGATTGTCCGAAAGTATTCCAAAAAGGGCTGTCATTGGAGATCGGTGTACTTTGACGTTACAGACAGAGGATAAAGAGTCAAATACAGAGTCACAGAAGTCAGAAAGCGACGGGCATGTCAAAAACATATGGGTAAGATTTGCAGGCCTCGACATATTTTACATTAAGTTAGACTCATACCAGGAAAACTCTGGCATGTCTGCTTTCAGACCAATGAGCTCTATGAACCACTTTACATTGAATGACAAGGAAAAGTGTCATGATATTGATGAGGAGGAATCGTCCATTACAGATCTCCACTGATCACATTTATGCTCCACGAAGCTCTTTTCTGACCAAGCCACACGAGATGGTCAGATGACAAATCAAGAGTGGATAGTAAAGGTTGTAAATTTGATATTAAAATTCTTCAGAGAGGGGTTTATCCCTTATAAGAGTGTCAACATAGTGGCTGCTAAATTGAAGGATCAGGGAAATGACGACAGATAAAATTACGAGCCTGCAGATACCTAAAGAAGTGAGTGTTGGGCAGATTAAACCTTTTAGCTAATAACTCATATGGAGCTAAAGTTCCATCTATAGTCAGTAACTGTATCCTTATGAGTAAATGTAACATTTTTATTAATCAAAACTGCAACCCCTCTTTGTTTGGAGTTGAAACTGGCAGAATACATGACTGGATACTGGGAACAGCACAGGAGATGACCAGCTGATAAAGATAAATGGGTTTCCTGCAGTAAAGCTATATCTGCTTTAAGATCATCCAGGTGATTTAACACTTTCAATCTCTTTGGCCCAGAGCCAAGCCCACGCACATTCCAGCTAACGATGTTAAGACTGTTCATAGCTGTTCTAACCGGGAGAGCGCAAGGCTAAATAGTGCGTGTGCCCGTCCGTGTGCGCGTGCCCGCTGTGCGTACCTGCTACACTGACAATCGCTGTGCGTTGTGGGTGAACGTGTCTTGGCTGTGAGCTGCATGTTGCGTGCATCCTGTGTGAGCCTAAGTGAGGTTTTTGCAGTTTATCAACGTGTGTGTGCGGGATCGCGTGTGCATGCTCTTATGCTCGCTAGTATGCGCGCGCGCCCGTTCCGTGCATAAATAAATACTCACCGTGGTTGCGTTGACTTTACCTGTTTCACATATGAGGAGATGGGAAGGGGGGGGGACAAGAGAAAAGAGAGAGGGAAAGAGAAAGAACAAAAAACAAAAACAACGAAACAACAACAGAAACATGAATGTGAGAGAAAGAAAAAACACTTTTCCTGAGAGGTGTGGATTATTGATGATCCGATTATTTCCTATTCAATTAAATAAGTTTGCGGGTTTCTTCTGGGCGGCGCAGATGTCAGTGCGCCTCTGAAAGCCTTCAGCACAGCCAGGGTGTTACCTCTGGGTCCCGGAACAGCTTGCCGTTCACAAAAAGTTTATCAACGGCAACCACCGCACGGGCTCCAGCAGACAGGTGCTTCCTCCTCAGCGGGAAGAGGATTTTCCGCCGGCGGAGGATCTCGCCTGGAAACTGATCATTCACGCTGTAATGTGTGCCTTTCAGCTCTCGGCCTCTGCTTTTTACCAGCTCCTTTTGTTTATAATGTTCAAATTTAGCAACAATAGGACGGGGACGCTGATTGTCCGGTCTTTTTTCCTCCGAGCCGGTGAACCCTGTGAAAGGAGATCTTCTGGACTTCTTCCTTGGGGAGCTTCAGGTGGACCTCTATGAAGGACTTAACAATGTTCTCCGGGTCTTCCCCTGCCTCTTCTGGAATCCCTGCGATCACTAGATTGTCCCTCATGCTCCTTGCCTGAAGATCCAGGAGGGTTTCTTTGATTGATCGGTTTTCCTCAGAAAGACGGGCGGTGTCGTTGCCCAGGATCTTCACGGTCTCTCTGAGGGCCTGGTTCTCCGCTGCGAGCTCCTGCACCTGCTGCTGGCTGAACTCCAGAGACTCTCGCAGACCTTGGAATTCCTTATGGAGGATCTCCAGCAGATTTAAACGGCAATCAAGGCTGGAGAGCTTTTTATCAATTGAATCCAGGATATCACTCATGTTGCTGCCTGGGGAGGAGGCAGCCCCCGGGTAGTCTTCGGGGCGGCCTCGTTTGGTGGACGGAGTGGCGGTGTTGGATTTCCTCATGACGCAGTTATTGAAACACTCGTCGATGTAATTCTCCAGATCCTCCAGGTCATCCAGGCTGACAAATGCTTGACAAACTTTTTCAGATTTTTATTTTTTAACTTTTGTGGATTATTTAAATATGGCGGTGTAATGAAATAAATCAAAAATGTTTGTTCACAACTTACGCGCCGCCAAGTAAACTCACCACACTCCTCTCGTCGGCTCTCGCGATACTACAGCATCACGTGTCCTCTGCAGCATCTAAGCCATGAATATTAACTTGTGGGCGTTTCACGGACTATTTATGGGCAATTATGGGCGTGTCATGAAGCCGCAAAAGCTGCGTTACATTTAGAATTGGTTGTGATTTATTAAGGGAAAGATGCGTAGGATGTGCGTGCGCACGGTTTTATAAATCCGAATATTTCTGTGCGTACGCACGTCCTATGTTTCATCCGTACGCCACTTCTGACACAAATCCTACGCAAAGTTTTATAAATGAGGCCCCTGGTGACTGTGGAGGTCATTTGAGTCCAGTGAACTCATTGTCGTGTTCAAGAAACCAGTCTGAGATGACTGGAGAGGCAGTCGGTGTATCTTCTGCTGCTGTAGCTCATCTGCCTTAAGGTTAGACCTGTTGTCCATTTACAGATGCTCTTCTGCAGAACTTGGTTGGAACCAGTGGTTATTTGAGTTCCTGTTGCTTTTCTATCAGCTGGAATCAGTCTGGCCTTTTTCCTCTGATTTCTGGCATCAACAAGGCAAAGTTGGTGCAAATAAAGGCAGAATGAGGAAGACAAATAAATCAGATTAAGAGAGCAGCTGCTAAAATATCATTACCAAGCAGCAAGTACATATTTTAACGTGCTGGAGTTCCACCAACATCAAGGTGTAAAATCCTCCAGAGGTTTGCAGTTAAACGTAAACCTTCTATTCTGTCCCCCCTCAAGTTTTTTAACCTTTCTCTTAGTACATTTTAAAGCTCCTCCTTTCCACCCATGTGCAACGTACACACGTGTGTAATTTAACAATGCTAATCCTCACATTACTTCTGTCCATTTACACCCGTGTAGGATTTAGCTCAGGGTGATGACGTAGCAGAAACATGGCCAATTTTAACATAAACCACTCATAGAGGACGCATAATGAAGTGAAGGACAAATCAGAAGGACCAACAGCAGCAACTAGAAAGTTCCAATAAAAAGTGTCAAATGATTCTCATGCTATGTTAATGAGCTGATCTGTGCATTTGCAATTTAATAAAGCAGAGGTGTCCAACCTTTTTAGCACCAAAAAACCCTGTTGTGCAGAGAAACTGTGTGTGGGTGTGTGTGTGTGTGTGTGTGTGTGTGTGTGTGTGTGTGTGTGTGTGAGAATGTGTGTGAGAGTGTGTGTGCGTGCGTGCGTGAGTGCGTGCATTAACATCTGTTTTCTCTGTCCAACAAAATGCTGTGTCCAGCATCAAAGTACCTATGAGTTGGAAACACTCCACAGTGATCTCATAGAAAGAAAAAGCAACCCTAAGGTCCTGAATGATTTCCATCCTGTGACCTTTGCATCCCTGACAATGAAGTCCATGTGGAGAATCATAAAGGATCATAAAGGATCACATCACACAGCTAACTCACCAATAATGGATCCACTTCAGTTTGCTCATGAGACTGGCAGAGGTCTTGATGAAAGATAGAACTGCCATAATAAATGAGATATACTTCTAGATATACAACAGACATGAATCCACTGTGTATGGAAACAAAAAACATTTATCTACAAATGCTACAAAAACTGCTTTAAAAGCTATTTGAAAAATAAACAAGGAAAACACTTTGCGGCATTATGCCAGCATATTGGAATGACAGAAACAATTTATCCCAAAGTTTGTTAGAACAACAGTAAACAGATGCTGTTCAGTCACAGTCATAGTGTCAGTTGGGAGGGCTGGTGAGCATGAAGGACCCAAAATGCAGAGACAGGAGGCACACGGTTCCAGGGCAAGGGGTTTATAACTCAACAAAAAGTGCTGCAGAGCAGAGAAACAAAACTAAACTTACTGTGGCAGAAATATGAGAACATGGCATAAGACAGTCAGGGAAGAGACGGTATGGACCAGCACAAGAGGAAGGCAGAGACGAGACTCAAACACAAAACAGGACTGATAAGACACAGGTGCACACGATCAGGAAAAATAGAGACAAGGGAAGAAAAACTCAAAAGCAAACAGGAAACCTTCCCAAATAAGACAGGAAACAGAACTCAAACATGGCAAAAACTAAGGCAAAGACACCCAAACCATGACACTTAGGCCGCATTTACACTGCAGGTCTTGATGCTCATATCCGATTTTCTGACTATATCCGATTTTTTTGACGACCCGCTTACATCATCTTTTAAAAGTGACCCGTATCTGATTTTTGCATTTATACTATACAATGCTAAAACTATCAAACGTAGACGTTCTGAGGACTACGTAGCAGCATTTCCGCATTCCGCGGATCTCTTTCGTACTTTTTTGATTGCGGTTGTCAGGGAGGCAAGGCAGCGACGGAAGGAGGCGTTGCCTTGGGCGCTCCTGAGGGGATGCACGGGGGAGTAAAAAGGAGGGCTGCTCGGCCATCTTATGTGCTCTCTCTGAGTTTTGAATCAGGAAGTGTTTGCAGACGTCGTGCTGTACTAACAGTTTGATCCAAGTGTTGAACCTTTCCTGCGCGATGACTTCTCTTTTCCGACCGTAGTCAGAAACACACGAGAGATTTCCTCGGGGTTCTCTTTTCCGTTCTGAACCCTCAGCCTCCAGAGTGGGCTAAGAAAGACTCCAAAACTTTTGGGCGAGACACCTTATTTTTAATTTTACGGTTCTCTGACAGTCCCCTGCTCCGCACTCACACCGACTCTCTCTCCTTACACACAAACGCACGCGCGCGCGCACACACACACACACACGGTCCCCATCATACACGCCCCCCAAAGAAATTTACAGCTTCTAGCCTGTTCCATAGCAATGGTGTCCCGCTTCATTAGTTACGTTTGCGTCTGGACCGGACATAACAGCGGTTTCCAACTACGGTCTGAAGCCTGAGGCTGAAAGGTAACACGCTGACAGCAAAATCAGCGCACAAAAGCACCTTAATAAGTCATGTGATCTCAGTTGGTGGTGTCCTGAGTTGACGTCACTGACGTACGACTCGCATTTACTGGGGAATATCCGATTTGTCTGCTTACATTGCACAGGCAAATGCAGGTATCCGATTAGTTTCCGATTTATTTCCACATATGAGAGAGGCCTATATCCGATCTGAGAAAAACGGAATCCATGCACTTTTGTCCTGCTTACACATTCACCGGTCATATCCGATCTGTGCCACATGAGAGGAAACAATCAGAATTGTATGGAGTTATTTCAGTCTCAATAATCAGAAATGCACACAACCGGTTTTACAAATACACACGCTCCGATTCACAAATGTCATTTTATGCAAACGTGAAAAATAAATTCGGAAATACACACCCTGTGTTTCACAAACACACACATTGTGTTTCACAAATGCACACTAAATGTTTTACAATTGCACAATAAGTGTTTCTCACAAATGTGCACACTGTTTTTCACAAAAACATTTTAGAAATTCACATTAAATGTATCAGAAATGCACAGTAAGTGCCTCACAAACGTGATTTTTAGTTACACATGTGATGTGAACTCACAGATCATTCGAATTGCAGAATGTGCATTCAAAATCCCGTTCTCATTTGTGAATCTCTCCGTGTGTGTGAGAGATTTTTCTACGGTGAATATTGAGACTCATCTGACGGAGCAGGTCGACTAATGTCACCATTGGCTAGTGAATCTGTCAATCAAACTCATCGGCAAAGCAGGCGGGTTCGCTTTAAGCCAATCGAATGGCCCCTTACACTTTCTTTACGCTTTCTGCAGGTGGCAAAAGCCCCGCCCATGTTTGATTCTGTACCAGTCGGTCGTTAGCGTGTTAGCTTTAGCATGGTTTGTCGGTTTATTTGCCTTCGGTTGTCAAAATGACTGTCTTGCGCAACTTTTCAGTGGACCTGGGAGCAAGGCAGCAGTGGTTGAATGCAGTTGACATAGAATCCATCGAACTCTGTACTGGTCATGAGATTTACAATGAACGTTTCACTCGGGATTGTTTGTACGCTATTCTCTTAGCTTTCATGCTAGCGTCATTTCAACACTCAGAAACGGATTCCCTTCTGTCTTGATCATCTGAAGGTGGAGGAGAAAAATCTTTAACTTCCACAGTAGGTTCTGTGGAGAAACTGGCATCACTTTGCTCCGTACCACGCAGTGGGACTACATTACCTTAAGTTCATCTCACTGTCAATGACAGATACCAATACACCTCCCCTGCTCAGCCCAAAGTCACTTTGCTGGACCTTAATTTAATTTTTTTAATAACTCAAATGTCATTGATTTTATATTGTAACCATATACACATACACCTCTTGGCCAGGTCGCCCTTGCAAAAAAGATCCTCATCTCTCTGGGTTTTATAACTGGTTAAATACTACACAACAAAAGATGGTCATAGAACAAGAAAGTGCAAACATTCACCCTTTATTGCAGAGTAAAATTCAGTGAAAACATGGACAGATTAAAATATCAAAATTTAAGCAAATGTGGTATCTCTACTGATTTGAATTTTATTTAAACTGGAACTAATATTCATAACATCCTTACATACAATGAAGTCCCTTGAACAATACAGCAGTATTGATTTGAACTTTGTCTTCCTCCCCTCAGTCTCTCTTCTTCTGTATGTAATTATGTCGCCTAAATTAAGTTCTAAACAAACGTGACAGTAAAGATGTAGGTGCACTCCCAAACGGTCTGAATTAAACAATGGATTGATGTCGTCTTGCAGTTCCAACATTTGTGGACCCAAAAGGGGGCTGTCCCATACCAGGACATTGATCCCAGGATGAGGTTCAGCCATGGATCCACTCTCCTCCCATTCAATCTCTGGAACCAGCATACCCTGACAAAAAAAAAAAAAAAAAAGATACTGTTTATGAACAGCACTGTTTTTTTAATGTTTTAGATTATGTAGGAACAGAGACCCACTAATAATGACTTATATTGTTTCTGGCAGGCAGACCTCATATCTCCTGTGAGGAAACTGGATTTTCTAGAAAGGACTGTATTAAAAATATTATTATTAGGTTGGTTCTTTTCCCTTTTCAGTTTCCAACACACAGAAATAATGAATAAGACTCAGAGACAGTTACTTAACTTCAGTGAAGATTTACTCCGCACAAAACACCACAGATTTGTACGCAGGGTTACAGACAGATGAACAAGATGCATTCAAAGTCCGAACAAAGACACTCAGAAAAGGGCTTGGTATATATACCTGGCATTTACATATTCAGAAGATGGTCTGAGGATCTATGGTGAGAAAAACCCACCCACATGCTGTTGCAGGCTGGATACTTGAAGGTCATAAAGCTTCAAGTGTCAGATCTCTCTGATGTTCCCACAGACATTTGCCAGAGCACAAACACCAGAACACACAAAAAGTAAAAAGGGAGGATGAGGAGAAAACTGTGAGGACAATAGCTTGGTTGTGCTGTGTTAGGATGTAATATAATTTTGAGATGATAATACATACTCAGTGAATTAAGTTTAAACCATAAGTGTAATAAAAGGTATAGGTAAATGTAATAATAGTAAAAAGGGAGTTTCTAACTATTCTATTTCTAATTATTCCTAACATCTCCTTAACTGTTTTAATTTGCAAATAAGTGACTCTTAACAAAGTAGTGAGATTAGTACAGCTGATGGCTCATAATGCCATGCATTGTGATGCATTTTGAACTTGCAGATGTGCTATTCTTTCTACTTGATTTAAAAAACAAACAATTTAGGGAAATAGTTTGCACCACACAACAATAATACTTTTCATTCATTTTTGATGAAAATTCCTTGTAGTCATTGTGATTTCATTATACTGTTCTTGATACTTTCCACTTTAGTCGAACTGCACACAAATCAGTTGTCCAGTACAGTGAGATTAAATAAAGCCATGTTTTTCAACCAGTGTGTGTGCCGCGGCACACTAGTGTGCCGTGGGAGATGGTCAATTGTGCCGTGGGGAATTGCCCTCATTCACTGATCTAAAAACATTTTCCATCTCCAGGAAATCAGCTCTTTGTTCATCCAAACAGGCACTGATAAAACACTGATAAGTTAGGAATATGAAAGATCTTAACATGACTTTTTCTTTGTTTATTTAATTCTATAAAATACATTTTGATAAGATTGACGGTACTGCGATTTAGCTGCAGCTACAACTGTGTAAGGAAAAGTCGCGCCCCTTTAACTGTCTCCGCCAATCATTCTTGAAGGCTTAATCACATGTCATCAGTCTGACCAATCAGAAGTGCTTAAAGTCTTCACTTCCTTGTTCTTAATTCTGCTGATAAAGTTGCTCAGTTCTAACAAAAATACCAGCTAAAGCTCGTCTTTAGCGGTGTGACTTTCCACAGAGTCCGGTGTCAGACCGTGGAACAAGTGAACAAAGGTTGAAAAACACTGAAATACAGCACTTACCCGGGGATCAGAAACAGGGTTCTGGGTCAAGCCCAACTGCCACAGCTGATTTGGTGTCATGCTTTGCTCCGTCCTGATTGGATGGCTGTCCCACGCGTCACTAAAGACATCCAAACTGGCCTGAATGCGTGGTAGGAAGATGTAATGGCAGCAGAATACGTGATGTTACTGATATTGAGCAAGTCTTGGTCCTCAGGAGAGTGCAGGATGTTGTAATATAAACCAGTAACACTCATGAAGACATCACACCAGAGGGGCTCAATCCTGTATTTGGAAAAAAGCAAAAAGAAATATTATATTGTCAGATTTATTTTTAATACATGATTCACTTTTATGTATATATTAAAGCGTCTAAAACTAGGTTCAACTCACCGGTGATTGTGTGTGCACTTTTCCTGCAATTAAGCTGTTTGTGTCAGTTCTACGTACTGTGAGCATTTACTCGGCTATGCCCACATGTTCTCCTCCGTGATCTCCTCTCACCCTGAAAATAACATGAAAATCATGTCTCAAACACATAATAACAAATGCATCGCTAATACGGTACACATCAATTTAAAATGTAATGTTCTCATGTATTTTGCCAATAAGTAGAATTTCTAGGTTAGATAAATTGCAGGAGTGGGTTACATGTATCACTGGGGAAAAAAATTGAGGTGAGAGAGACTGTTAAGGGGGGGGGGGGGGGGGTAAATGTTATTCATGAGGGGAAAGAGTTTTAGAGTTGCCTTTGTTTTCAGAGGAGTCTAAAAAAAGTCATTTTATTTTTGTACAAATAACCAGGTGCTTATACTGCCCGATATGTGAATAAAAGATTTCTTTATGAATAACATGAATACCTCAGAGGAAAGCCATACACGTTCACAGCGTCACTGAAGAAGGCCAAGTCTGCACAGTTGTTGTCTGCCATCTTCAGGTACAAGATCTATGGAATACAAGTACAAATACTTTCAACTGACAGATATTTACAGGGGCAAAAATGCTAAATTCCCAATTGATAGGTAAAACAGAATTACAATAGGATGATAAAATATGAAATAGAATAGAATAGAAAGGTATTTAGGATGTCACGCTTCAGCAATTCCTAGAGAATAAATAAAAACACGACAAACATGGATTAGATCATTTAGCTGTCTGAGATTAAATTACATAATTTTCAAATATTAGAAAGGGGAATTTTTTAAAACACTCTTGCTATGATAACTTGAGCTTGTAGTAAAGAACATCTTTAAAAAAAAAAATCAGAGACAAGACACTGATCACAGGAAGCCTGTGTGTAATGTTTACAGTAACTTCTACTCAAATCACTGTTGACAGCATATTTCTCCCATCCGCCCTTTCTGTGACTACTTATCGACTACAAAACAGCCTAAAAACATAATGTTTGGGATTCTTGTCATTACGTCATTGGAAGTAAAGATACGGGGAATTTAGTGGCTGTCACTCTGACACAATCTCACAGGGCTTTTCAGCACAATACGGGTTCTAACGTTAGAAACCTAATGAGGCTTCTTTCATTCAACAGTGGATTCACGTCTGTTATATTTAAAAAATGCCGTTTTCATGAATGTCATATGAATTAACTTTGTTGCACATATCCACCCCGTCTTAAAGTCTGGGTTGTGAAAAGACTGTGTCTAACTTTAACCCGGATCGCGTTTTTCATAAAGGCAGCACACGGAACAGCTAACTAGCTAGCTAGTTAGCATAGCATCAGTGTTTAAACAAATCCCCGTCTCCAAATCAATACTTTATATTAAACTTTCTGTTTGTGCTGCTGTAAATCCGGCATGTTTTTCCCCTTAGTTCCTTATGAATCATGTTAAGAACCTACATTGGGATTGGCTGTATATCTAGCTTGAACCGACACCGGCTAAACTTCACTCACACTCACAGGGCAGGCAGACACAATTTGAGTCGAAAGCCGTCTAGTTTCGAGGCCCCTGGTTGGTTGTAGTTACTTGTGTTGTGTGAAGAGCTGGTATGCCAAGTATAAAACTTGACAAAAAGTCCTCCCCCGCTTTCATAAAAAATATGAACGCACAGGCTAAGCTAAGCTAATTTGCGGTGGGGGTACTCTGCAAACGACTCGGCTGAAGTGTTCATAAAGCATTCACACATGTCACTTGGCTAAGGAGACCGCTTCAACTTAGTATTCAATAACATTACAGGACGTACAACGAGGGAATAATAATCAAATAAGTGCATTACTTACGGGCTGAGACTGATCCCGTTCGGAAGACCTCTCCGCCATGTTTGCCGCCCGCGTCCTCTGAACTGCTGTGCAGAACAGCTCCCTCCCTCGTCAGTTTGAGAGTGAAGAGTGTAAGGGGCCATTCGATTGGCTAAAAGCGAACCCGCCTGCTTTGCCGATGAGTTTGATTGACAGATTCACTAGCCAATGGTGACATTAGTCAGCCTGCTCCGTCAGATGAGTCTCAAAATTCACCGTAGAAAAATCTCACACACACGGGGAGATTCACAAATGAGAACGGGATTTTGAATGCACATTCTGCAATTCGAATGATCTGTGAGTTGACATCACGTGTAACTAAAAATCACGTTTGTGAAGCACTTACTGTGCATTTCTGATACATTTATTGTGAATTTCTAAAATGTTTTTGTGAAAAACAGTGTGCACATTTGTGAGAAACACTTATTGTGCATTTGTAAAACATTTAGTGTGCATTTGTGAAACACAATGTGTGTTTGTGAAACACAGGGTGTGTATTTCCGAATTTATTTTTACGTTTGCATAAAATGACATTTGTGAATCGGAGCGTGTGTATTTGTAAAACCGGTTGTGTGCATTTCTGATTTTTGAGACTGAAATAACTCCATAGAATTGGGTCACTTGAACCATGCAGTGTAAAGGCGGCCATAGTGTGTCATAGAATAAACCAAACCTAAATATGTATCAGCTCTTTATTTGAGGGGCTAGAATCTACAAACACTTGACAATAAATTACATTTTGGAAACTTCTAAGCAAATTTTTATTAAAATTTGAATCCACAGTTGCAGTTCAGTGAAACAAAGGAATTCCAGAATTCTGAAACATTATATGCATGAATGTCACAAAATTAGAAATATTTCTGTAAAAATCTGCTTTTCTGGAAAAAATGTCAAATGATTGAATTAATGGTTATTTGTGTCATTTGGGTTGCAGTCGCCATGGAAACAAAGAAACTGAAGCTAAATCTCAGTGACCTGGAAGCAAAAAATGAGCTACTGACTTTGGAGAAAAAAGATTTACAAAACCAGACTAAAGATCTGAGGATGAACATGACAAAACTAGAGAACCAGACTGAAGATCTGAGGATGAATATGACAAAGCTGACTGCAGAGAAGATGTTCTTAAAGAACCAAACCATGGAGATGACGGTTAACATGACAATCCTACAAAACCAGAACGAACAGCTGAGAAACAACAGTGACAAACTCAACAGGACCCAGGCAGCAATCATCAAGCACCCTAATTTAGCTATCTTCTGCCCTGATGGAGGTAAATGTTTAATCTGTGACTCTGACAAACATTTGTTCTCTGCCTTTTCTCATATTTTCTATATCCAGTACTTTCACAATCATAAGGTCAACATTAAAGTCCTAATGTGTTGTGTGACTTTGGTAAAGAAGATCAATAGAAGAGAACAGCATGAGAACGGTACGGAGAGAGGTGAGGACGTGAAAGGAGACCCCCCCCCCAACCATAACACAGAGGTGCAGATATGTGCATAATGCAGAACAAAGTTGGGAACCCTGGAAATGCAAAGAGACACGATTAAGAAGCACAGTTTAAACTGCAAGCTATCAGCTTCGCTGAGGAACACAAGAATAGAGCAGCTGCAGTTCGGTTAAGTTAGATCTTCACAGATTTGAACTTGCGGCCTCAATAACTCTTCTGATAAACTTTTAAATGTGTCAGCAAGTATCTGAATCATTTTGTATTAACACAGAGAGCGAATTACAAATGCATTTCTAAAGAAAAAGATCATTTTTTGCATTTTACTCTGAATTGTTCCCTTCAAACAGTGAATGCAGACATGCAGCGAGCCAGCTGCAATGAAAAGCTGCCCACCCTCCGCTCCTTTTACTGGGAGGCAGCACTGGGCGAGTTACGCCACACTTTGGGACTATAGGACTAAAGCTTGTCCTGACGCGTCTGCTTGCACTGATCTTTGGAGCCGCACGGCAATAAGACGGACTCTGACTATGACAGAAGGAAAGCTGGCGTGTTTGAAATTTAGCCAAGATGTTCATTTCAGATGCAGAAAATCAGGACTTTGATGGATTTTTGGTGTTGATTGATGACCGAAAAAATAACAAATAAATCACAACAAACTCAGTTTTGCGCTCGCTGCCTTTTTAATAAAACACACCAGCATGCACGTTTAACTGGTATGTTGTAACGTTTAATACAGAAAAAAACCTCCATAACTGAAACGGCGCCATTTTCCAGTGTTGTTGTATTGTAAGGAGAGGAGTGTGTTATGGGAAATAATACAGCTTTAATTGTGTGTGTGTGTGTGTGTGTGTGTGTGTGTGTGTGTGTCTGGCAGGTCAGTGTGGGGCTCTTTGACTATCACAGTTAAAAGTGTTGGCTCTCTGTGTCAAACGTGTTGCCCCCGCCGTTAGTGTTAGAGGCTTTAATGGAGAAAAAAAAAACGGCGGATGCGAGGTGGATTAAAACCTTAAGAAACGACCCAAAGAAAGTCCCGGCCCGCTGCTTCGCCGTAATTGACATGCAAATTTCTGCAACTAGAAAGGTTCCTGCCCCCAAGTGACAAACACAACCTGAACATCGCCCCCCAAGTGACAAAAACGCCCCCTTAACACTGAGTTGTAAAATGCAGGTTGCTCGGTTAGAATTGCGCCTGCGTGGTTGTAAGGTTCCTCACTAAGTTCCTGAATACGTCGCTCAGTTGTCTTTACGCCCTTTCATTTTGTGGCAGAGATGAAACGCCACAATATTTTTTCGTTCTTTTGAATGTGAATTTTATTTATTTACTTATTAACACTTTTTAAAAATACCACAGTCAAATAGAATTAAAGTTAAAATGACAATATTTTGATTTCCTCTCTTTCTTCTTCTCTAACTTACCTACAGTTTGTCAGAAGTGTCCCAAAGACTGGATTGAGTCTGAGGAAAGCTGCTATTTTTTTTATAATTTAGACTCTTATAAATCATGGAATGAAAGCCGAGAGCTTTGTCAAAGCAACAAATCAGACCTGGTGGTTATCAGCAGTCATGAGGAACAGGTTTGCTACAAAATGTTAAACTAAATTTATTTTGTTCATTTTTTTTAACTGAAAAAAGTTGTAAATGTTTATATTTTACAATTACATTTACAGACATTCATCTATAACACAATAAAATACTACCTTGACATCTGGCACGGATACTGGATTGGTTTACGAAAAGTGAACAACAACTGGATCTGGGTGGATGGCAGTCCAGACACACTTGGGTAAAGAAGAATTCTAACTACATATTAATATGTTTATTAAATGTGCTGATGGGTTTTTCTTTATTTTTAGGTACTGGAACAACTCAGGGAGCTCAGATAATTTTTCTATTATAGCCAAAACTCCAGCTTTGAACCACAGCTGGATCATAAACCAAAATGGCTTTTTGAACAGATTCATCTGTGAGATTAAAGCTTTAATTTTCTGATCAGTTAAACTGAACTTTTTCTGCTACTGTGTTTCTTCTGTGTTTACTCCTTTTTTAAGGAGAAATGTTATAAACCTTAATATCATGATTCAAATTGTTGCAATCAAGCCTCAAATCTCAGAATGTTAGCTTTACAATGTCTGCAGCTCTGGGTTGTTGCATGACCCAACTTTGACCTCCTGATCTCCTAAAAACAAACCCTTTGGAAACCGAAGCAGGAGCCTTGGCTCAATGAAATCACGCGGGACGCTCGGCGTCTGTGCCGTAGAGCGGAGCGCAAATGGAAACAGGATCACCTGCAGGTCTCGCATGATATTCTTAAAGACAGTTGGAGGAAATACCAGGATACCGTTAAGGCAGAAAAAACAAAGAATTTATCCAGCTTGGTTTTAGAAAATGTAAATAAGCCCCACATTCTTTTTAAAACTATTGGTTCTGTTTGTAACCCCAATCCATCTTCCACTCTACAGATGACAAACGAAATGTGTGAACGTTTTTTACTCTTTTTTTAACAACAAGGTAAATGCTATTAGGGGAAATATTTCCTCATGCACTTCCTTCTTAAAATCTGCTCTGGTACAGAACTCTGTTGGTTTTTCCCAATTTAAGTCGGTGTCAGGGTCCGAACTGACTGGGATTGTTAATAAGTTAAAAGCAACATCTTCTCCCCTGGATCCAGTCCCACCTCGCTTTTTTAAACAGGTTTGGGCCACTCTCGGGACTTCAGTCACAGAGATCATCAATAGCAGCCTGTCATCAGGTGTTGTCCCAACTTTCTGCAAAGAAGCTGTTGTTGAGCCTCTACTTAAAAAGCCGGGTCTGGATCCAACATGCTTGGCCAACTATCGGCCGATTTCAAAGCTGCCATTGGTGTCTAAAATTCTGGAAAAGTGTGTAATGGCACAACTGCAACCTTTTTTGGATGATGGTGGGATTTTAGACACTTTTCAATCAGGCTACAAGGCATTTCAGAGTCTGCTCTTTTGAAAGTTTTTAATGATCTTTATTTGACCACAGACTCTGGTAATTCTGCTGTTTTAGTGCTTTTAGACTTGACTGCTGCTTTTGACACAGTGGATCACACAACTCTTTTAAACCGCCTTGAACATTGTGTGGGTGTTAGGGGGACTGTCCTGAACTGGTTTAAATCATACCTGTCAGGGCGGTCCTTTACGGTTAGGCTGGGGGACTCCACTTCGTCTTCTACTCCATTACTTTCTGGAGTTCCCCAGAGTTCAATTTTAGGACCTGTGCTCTTTTCTTTATATCTGCTTCCTTTAGCTGAAATCTTTAAGAAACATGGCTTGTCATATCATTTTTATGCAGATGACTGCCAACTGTACATGCCCATTGTTAAAAATAATGGAAGCAGCCCCCTGACGCCTTTACTTAACTGTCTGGGAGACGTCAAGGATTGGTTGGCCCAGAACTTTTTAAAACTTAATGAGGAAAAACAGAGGTCATAATATTTGGACCCAAAGCCAATCTTGACTTGAGCCCGTTCAGCATCACGTGAGGCCCACTGTCACCAACCTTGGCGTCATTGTGGACAGTGATTTTAAATTTGATAAACAGATAAATGCCGTTTTAAAATCAAGTTTTTATCATTTGCGGCTTTTATCTAAAGTTAAACCCTTTTTATCTTTTAATATTTTTGAGCAGGTCATGCATGCTTTTATCTCTTCACGACTGGACTACTGCAATGCACTTTACACTGGGGTTTCCCATAAGGCACTTTCCCGACTGCAGTTAGTCCAGAACTCTGCTGCACGACTTTTAACAGGAACCAAAAAATATGAACACATCACTCCCATTCTTGCGTCTTTGCACTGGCTTCCTGTTAATTTTAGGATTAATTTTAAAATTGTATTGTTTGTTTTTAAAGCTTTACATGGACTGGCTCCAAAATACATCTCTGACCTCATTCAGATCTATAAACCAGCACGTGCTCTGAGGTCAGAGGGCCAGCTTCAGCTTGTGGAGCCCATGACGAGGCTCAAAACTAGGCGAGATGGAGCGTTCTCTGTTGTCGGCCCTAAGCTGTAGAATGCTCTGCCATTGCATGTCAGAACAGCGCCCTCTGTGGAGTGTTTTAAATCCCGTCTTAAAACACATTTTTACTCTCTAGCTTTTAACACCGCATGAGTTGTGTGGTCCTCTGTGTTTTTATCTGTATTTATCCATGTTTTTATCTGTATTTTTTAATCTGTATTTATCTGTGCTTTTATCTTGTTTTTATCTTGTTTTTATTTTTATTTTATCTTATCCATTTTACTGGTGTACTTTGTTTTTATTTTGTTGACAATCTTTTGTCAGGTTTTTGGTCACTGTACAGCACTTTGGAAACTGCCTGCTTGAGAAATGTACTATATAAATAAAGTGGATTGGATTGGATTGGAAACCCTGACCAGCCCACACTGCACTAGAGAACAGGGAGGCTTGTTGTTTTGTCATCTTCATTTTGGCCTAAAGTCCCAAAGTTCTGTGGTTCTGCTTTCGACTAACTTCATGATCTTCTGTCATTTTAATGCAACATACCTGTTCTGAGCGCTTTAGATCTGGTTTTGTTCTTGTTTTGTTTTCACTGTGTACCAATTGTGGATTTGGAAATCTGCCTCATTTCTTAAATGACTTTCACATTTTGATTGGAAATAGGTTGAAACATTGAGTTAAAGTAAATATTAAAACTACTCCATCCTTTTTTTAGTCTGCCTCATCTGAACAAGACAGAAAACTAGACTGTCCAAAAGACTTATGAACAGTTAAAAGTACTTTTTTTTTTTTTTACATTTATAATAATAATAGCGTGGTTTTTCTTAAGGTAACAGTAACACTCTTTCCACTTCTACATGTACAGGTAAATGTAAAGATGGTGTAGAAATGTTGACTTTTTTAAAAATATTAAAAAACATGCATTTACAAGCTCACTAAACAACTGTGGCTGTAGAAAACTTGTATACCAGGAAACTTATATACAAAATATGTTTTTTATTCATCTTCTTTTTCAATGTTTTTCTCTACTATAACCACATAATAAATGTTTTTAAAACTCCTGAATTATTATTTCTTAATCCGTGTGTTTCATATGTTTATGGGTTTTTTGTTGCTTTTAAATATGAACAAATATAATATAAAGAAAAAAACGTGGTGATGGTTTCAAGATGGTTGAATCAATATAAACCAAGTCTACAGAGAAAAGCTTCAAGTTACTCAGTATCCTGAAAAGTAACAAGAGATCTCATAAAAACTCCCTGTTTATTGCATTTTTTTTTAATAAAAACGGGTTACCATTGGTTATAATCTAGAATAAAATACAAAACTTTAATATGAAATAGAATTGTAGGATCAGCTGAACTGAACCAGATAAAACTCAGCTTTCAGTGTTTTTACAGTGGATCACACATGGAAAAAATAAGTTATTAAAAACTAATAATAAATAAACAACAACTCACATCTGAGCACAACAGAAATCACTACCATCAGCTGCTGCTCTTGTGTCATGGTCCTCATTACAGTCGTTTTCCTGACAGAATCATCTCCAAGAACACGTCTGACTTCTTCTCTACCCAACTCTCAAACAGTCTTCTCCTTAATAGGCCTTAAAGTGTTTTCCTAACGCTTATATTGTGTTTGGGTCAAAACTGACCCATTTTCCACACTTGAAAATTGAAAATTTTGACCCAAACACAATATCAGGGTTAAGTCCAGCAGAAACCCTCATGTCCTACAAATACTGCGCTCATGTGTACATTGGGGGAAAAACAAGAACATGGGAACCTTCAGGCTTTGTCTGAAGAAAAGGAATTGAGAAGTTGATACATGGAAGAAACAACAAACGCCTGCATTAAATTTATTTTGTATTTTTATCATTAGGAGACAAAAGTTGGTGGAAACCGACCCAAAGATATTTCTGAAACAAAGTTCCTCAAAAGGGTTTTGGCATGAAGGTTCCAGAAACTTGTGAAGAAAATGGGACGTTGTGTAACCTGGAACCACAAAGTCAAACCAGATCTTGTGCTAAACTCACTGACTGCTGATTCTGGACGAGCTTTTCTACAGCTGGGATTTTGACTTGAAAACATCTTTTATTAGGTTTTTGTGTGTTTAAGTTATTTTTTATCCTCATGGATGAAGCTCCTCATGGAAAAATGTTCAAAAGTTTTCAAGAGGTAAGTGACTCACAAACTTTATTAAAAGCAGTTATACATAAAAGATGGGAACAGATGTATTTTAGTCTTTTAGCAGCAAACACTAAATGTGAAATGAAAACAAATGTTTTAGTTTCTAAATTACTGACTGAAATGTTTTTAGTTCTTTACCAGAGACAGTAGAGCACAACCCACAGCAGGTCTGATCACACTGAAACACTTTGAGATCAATGATGTCAACATAAATGCACAGAATCAGGCAGCAAACACTTCCTTCATGTCTGTGTCACTATGTGAATAAAGCAGCTCAGATTCTGCTTCACTGGAGAAATCAAATGTTTGGAGACACAGAATGATGGATTTAATGAAGATCCTCAGATTTACAACAGACATTCAGATTTTCTTGTTTTCTAACATTTGAGGCTGAAAAAGTTTGGATCAACCTAAAAGGGAACTTCACTCACCACAGAGTCTGAGGGTTTTTCCAGTCCTTGATGTGATCATCACTGGCAGCGATGACACTGATTTAGCTCTGTGTTATAAACAAGAAAAAAACAAATGAAAACTGGGATTGAATTAAAAATGTGTCTTTTTCATTGGTCTGGAAATAAAAGGTTTTCAGATTAACCAAGATGGAACCATCTAAAAAAAATTACTACTAATTCAAGATTCATTTTTGGGTAAATTCAACATTTTGTGTTTTCAGAAACACAAACAAGTCAGGATTTCCAGCTTGGCTGATGGTTTTCCTTCAGGAGTTCAGACTAGAATAAAATGATTAAAAGAAATATGTTTTCATTTCTGGAATTGGTCCACTGATGTATTTCTGAATCTTCCAAAATAACTCCATTGATGTTTTTTTCTTGGGTTTCTGACACAGAGGGTGAAGCAGCTCCACTGTTGTTTCTTCCTGCCGTCTGTGGGAATACTGAGCACCTTTCTTCTGGCGTGCATCATCATCATCATCATCATCAGAAGTCTGTCGTCTTCATTTGTTTTTATAGCATCTTCTTTCATGTCCAGAAATCAGAGAAAAATCTACAGTTTTTAGAGTTTTGGATGTCAAGCTGCTACAGAAATGTTAGATGGGACTTAAATCTATGTAATGAAACAGAAAATAACATGTAGACTAATGTCCTGGCTCTTTTTGGTTCACAGTAGGCGTGGTGATGTACGTTCAGGACACAAACCTCAATGAGTTCAAGTTAAAGATGAAGATCTTAGAGACTCAGACCGAGGAGCTGAGCAGAGAACGGGACGACCTCAGCTGGACGCTGGACCTCATTCTCTCATTCCACAACTTTCCAGTTAAGGAAATCTGTCCCAACAAAAGTGAGCATCTGTTCTCCAACAGACGGAACACAAAGACATTTCAAATCCAGTTCAGCGTTTTTATACGAGGAAACCTAAATGTTTAATGGAACCACAGATTCAGTGAAGATGCTCTCCATCTGGGGAAATCCCCTTTGTCAAAGTAATCATTGAAACTGAATGATGGAAAAATATAGACTTAAAAACTGAAGCAGTTTAATAAATAAACAGCTTCAGTTGTTTGTCACCTATAACCTGAAGATGTGCAACAAGAACCAAAGCGGCGTAAACTGAAATAAAAAAATCTGCAGTAATTCAAGGAAGTGAAGCATCTGAGCTTCCTCAGCAGTTTGCTCCTCCTAGCATGTTTTGGTTAAATGTTCACTGCCACCCAGTCGCCAAATAAATTAAAAATGAATAAATACAGTAGATAAAATATCTCTAACAATTTAACTCAAAGTATGAAAACAAAATGATAAAAGTAATAGTTTTTGACTAGAACAGAGTTAATCATCTTTATAAATATTAGGAAATAAATCTGCTAATGCAGCAAGTATTTATTAATGTTTTGTTTATTACAGGATCATCTGAGTTGCTCTGAATAGAAATATGGATTATTTAAGTCAAATATAAAGTTTTAGCTTTGTTCTCCAATGAGGAAGAAATGGATGAAGGCGTCACATTGTAGGTTAGAGTCTTAGATATCATATTTAGAGTTTTAAAGGAAAAGTTTACATCTTTAAACCTACAACGTCAGCTGTAAACAACAACAATGTGTGTTTTGTCTTTAAGGTTTCAAAAGGGGTCAATATTGACCCAAACACATTTTTAAGGGTCAAGCCCAGCAGAAACCCTCATGCACTACAAATACACACTCTTGTGTACATTAGGGGAAAAACAATGTAGCAGCCCTCTCATGTTCATGCATTTACTACTGCAGTTACGGTAGTGGGACTGTAGGGGGCATGTGTTCTGCTGTGCAAGATTTATAATAAAGAGACCTGTGGAGTGAACAGACGTGTGTGTCTGAGCGCCATAATTTCTTTCGCATCTTCCGACACCGAACCCTGTGAGGCCGCGCGGTGGTTTTATTTTATTTTTGTCGAGTGACTCGATTAACGTCACAGCTTTACAGCATTGGCAATTTTTTTTTCTGGAGCTAGCTTGCCAACCATGTGGTTCGGAGTCGAGGAACCGTTTAAACCAGGCGCGGGACACGCTGGCAGGCATTTTCCACGCGGGGACTTTCAAATTTATCTGCCTGCTCCTTTTGCAGGAGATGATGGACAGACTTTCCCGAGCTGGATCAGACAGCTGGAGGTGGCTGTCGGTGCAACGGCGGGAGCCGGCGGACCTCGTGGAGGTGAGCTCGCGCGCATTTTGCCCACCCGCCTCAGCGGAGCTGCATTTCTGCTGTGGGACAGCCTCCCGGACTTTGTGAAGTCGGACTATGAGGCCACAAAGGAGAAGCTGGAAGAGGCGTTCGGTCAGTGGCAGGCGCTGGAGCCCCTCAGGACCAGCCTGGCAGCGCGGACCCTGGCGGCTGGAGAAAGCCTGCAGGTGTTTTCCGCGGATGTGAGTCGGCTTGTCATAGCGGCGTTTCCGCTGTACGGAGACGTGGCACAACGAGAGGAGAAATTCCGGCGTTTCCTCGCTGGTCTGGATCTCGCGCTTAAAGCCAAGTGTTTGGAGCAGGGGGCCACTGATTTGGAGGAGGCCTTGACGATTGCAGAGAGGTGTGAGAATGCCAGAGAGGCTCTGCAGAGAGACTGTGCAGCTCCCTATGGCCGCGCTTCCTGCGCGTGGGGTCAGCTGCAAGTACAGTCTGTGTCTACTGCCGAGGGCCTGCATAAAGCCATAGACAAACTGACGGAGGACGTGTTTCACATGAGGATGGAAATGAAAGAACTCTCGGATGAAAACAGGAGACTGAGGGATGCGCCGAGATCTTTTCCTCCATCCGTGTCCCGCTGTGCCTGTGAAGAGAGGGGCTGCCAGCCCAGGCCAACTCCTGAAAGTCATCGGGGCCGCTCTCCTGACAGAGAGCCACCTCGCTCACAATGGGACTACGAAGCTCCCAGGCGCCAACGGTACTCATCGCCTTCCGACTCAAGAGGGTGGAGAGCCCGGAGCCCCAGCTCAGGATGGGGAGCCTCTCATGATTCGACTACCAGAAAATGAGCAGTGCGTTTTCTGCCTCAGAGACCTCGTGACGACAGCGAACATCGCGGGGATGTTTCTAAGGTGGGAGTCGGTACACAGACCCCGTGTTCTTCTTCAGACAACATGCATCAGGAACACAATAAGACGGTGAATGAGATTGATTCAGCTAACTGCCCTGTTTCTTATGTGAGAGGGGTGGTTGAAGGTACTGAGGTTCCCATCTTAATTGATTCAGGCGCTTCAGTGTCACTGATAAGTGAAGAGTTTCGCATGTCAGTCCCTTCATTGAAAAACCGACCCCTGAAGAAAAATTTTGTGTTCTCACGGGCAGTTAATGGACAAATGTTAGACACCCTAGGCACTATGTCTATTACATTTCGCTTAGGTTCTATGTGTTGGGAACACACATTTTATGTGCTTCGTGAATCTACACAGGCTGTGCTGCTTGGAATGGACTTCCTGGTCAAGCACCATGCGTTACTCGACCTCAGGCGGGGTCAGCTTCAGCTATGGGATGTGCGTGTTCCTCTGTTGCGAGGTCAAGAAATGGTCCCTGAGTGTTGTAATGTATCTCTGACCAACATGGTGATGATTCCACCACTGAGTGAAGCTCTGGTCCCTGTAACGGTTTCTTCTTCAACAGGCACAAGCCTAGCAACTATGAACTTTGATGGTTACTTGGAGCCCAATATTTCGGAGAAACGACTGGTGGTCGCGCATTCAGTGACAGCAGTCAAAGAGGGAGCTGCTGTGGCACGAGTCCTTAACCCCACGGGTAATACGGTCGAGTTAAAATGGGGACTACATTTGGGTGAGTTGTATGCATTAACTCCAATGCGTTTTTGCATTGATTATCGGGGTTTAAATTCAGTCACGTTCAAAGACTCGCACCTGCTGCCAAGAGTGGATGACAGCCTAGATGCTCTGTCCGGTTCCATGTGGTTTAGCACGCTGGATTTTTCGAATGGTTACTGGCAGGTAGAAGTAGCTGAGGAAGATCGTGAGAAAACAGCTTTTACGACAGGCACTATCAGTGGCAGGCTATGCCCATGGGTCTAAGTAATTCGCCTGCCACATTTCAGCGGATGATGGAGCTCGTGCTCCGAGGCTTGCCATGGCATATTTGCATGGTGTATTTGGATGATATTCTGATTTACAGCTGCTCTTTTGAGGATCACATGCACCACTTGGAAGTGGTTTTAACGAAAATTAAGGATGCAGGGTTGAAGCTTAACTCTCAAAAATGCCATTTTGCCAGAGATAATGCGGTTTGCTTTTTTGTATTTTTTTTTAACTTGTTCTGTCCAACAGTTTAGCAAACAGATTAGAGCTGAAGGCTTTTTGTGTTGGACAGGTTTTACTATCACAGAAAGAGGTTATATAGCTTCGAGAAACTAGAGTGTAGATTTGTATAAACCCTTTTTTGTCCTATTAGTTTTTATTTATTTGTTAAATTTAGTGTGTGTGGGGAGGGAGAGGGGAAGAATGTGAGGGGAGGGTGGAAGAGAGTAAAAGGAAGAAAGGTGAAAAGGTGTGGGATACAAGCACTGATTTTAATAAGTTATTATTTTAAGCTGTAACAATTATACCAGATCTGCTGGAAAGACAAATGTTACATCAAAGGTAAAAATCTGACACTAAGATGAACGAAAAAAAATCTGTCCATCAATACACTCTGGGTAAGGAGGAGGGATGAAACAGACAGGGAGCAGTGTGGCAGTGTGCACGTGGGGGTGGAGATACATGCATGCTGCCGATGTGAACTGTGCGTTCATAAGGGGAACCAGATCCTACCCAGCCAGACCAGCCAGACCAGGAGAGGGGAGGAGAACCCCCCAGGCCAGGAGCCCCCCCAGCATCCGGACCCAGGCAGCCCGGGAGGGGGGGGGGGACCGCCCACCCCACCAGCCAGGCACAGAGAGGGCCCCCCTACAGGGGCCCCCCCAATGCCCAGAGGCACAAGCGAACCCAGTGTCCGGCCCATAGGCCACAAGACAGGAGCGCTTAGCCGTACCAGGCAGCAGCCATGGGGGCCACCGGGCGCCGGACACTGAGACAAGGGCCAGGGACGAAGCCAGGGCCCCTGGAACCCATGAGCCGTCCACCACCCGACTGGCGCCCCGTCTTCGCAAGCCAGCCCAGGCAAGCGACCTAAGCAACCCAGGGATCGCCACGCACCCACAGCCATCCCCCATAACCCTACAACCCCCCCCCCCGCCATAATATCTGAGCTCCCCTCCCCAACCCTCTCAGTGCCCTCCCCTCTCTGTGATGGGGAGGGAAAGCCCCAGAGGGTCCCAGCGAGCCAGCCCCCAGGTCCGTCTTACCCATGCACTCACGCACACATACTCACAATCAACTGACCAAAAGTCATCTGAAAACCGCCAGACCCAGCCAAAAACCGCCCAACACAGCTTTTGTTGATGTTTTTTTTCGTACTGGACTGATAAAATAAAAGATTTTTCTAAATAAAAGATAGTTCAGACTAATAATAAAATGTGTACACTATTGAATATTTCTTCAGCGGGCCGCCTTCTTCCATTGCTTAACCCGCTCTATTCCCGCTATAACCTGCGTCCGGCTCTTTCATCCATGCGCTGGAGGCCCCGACTATGGTGTCATCCTGCTATGACCGTATTTTTTTATGTGTATTTGCAGCGACGTTGGCTTCAGGCGATGTCCGATTGGCCAATCTACATGTCAATCAAGTCCCGTATGTCTCAGTGAGGATTTTGATTGACAGGTGGATTTTAAAGAAGTACTTTTTTTTTTAATCTTTTCTTGCCCGCGATCTACACTCATGTCATTGAAGATCGATCGGTCGATCGCGATCGACGTAATGAGCACCTTTATAATATATACATGCATAATATATATAATGATGTCAAAACGGGTTGTGGCTCCAGGTGCTTTGTTTTTTATTAAGGGCGCTCCCAAATGGCTCTTTGAGTAAAAAAGGTTGCCGACCCCTGGTTTAAACACTATGTGGGACTTTCGGCTTTCATGATCATCACAGATCATCTCCCCCTGCTTGGGCTCAGAAAGATGTCTCTTGATAATGACCCCTCGTGACGTTGTGGTTGCTGGATTTTAGAACTGGACCCATTCAACTGGACGATCAGTCACAAAGAAGGGGTGAAACATAGGAACGCTGATGCACTGTCCCGACACCCTGTTTTGGGTGAGGTGAATGTTTCTGCCTGTGTTTCCACGGAGGAACAGGAGCTCCTCCTACCTGCGGAGCTGCAACAGTTACAGAGGGAAGATGCTGACATTAGTGTGGTGGTGACTTGGTTGGACCAGGGTCGGCCGGGTCCAGCCCCAGTGCGCAGGAGAGGGTCATCCATTAGACTAAGGAGGCTGTGGACTGAATTTAGTCGCCTATCCATAGTGAATGGGCTGTTGTGTCGCACGGTTCTGTCATCCCCAGGCAGCGAGCAGTGTGTTCGGGTAGTGGTTCCCTCAGTGATAGTCCCTGACCTGCTGGAGTGGTTACATGGTGGACCTGCAGCAGCTAACTTTTCGGCTGAGAGAGTTTGGGAAAAGGCGAGGCAGAATTATTACTGGCCTTTCATGCTGCGGGAAATAAGACAGTGGTGTAAGCAGTGCAGGGCATGCCAAACACGCAGGTCGCCTGCTCCCAAGCCTAAGGCGCCCATGGGGGGCTTGCCAGTTAACCGACCCTTGCAGCATGTGGCGGCAGATATTTTAGAGCTTCCAGTGACCTCTAGGGGCAACAGGTATGTTCTAGTGGTGGAAGATTATTTCACAAAATTTGTGAATCTCTATGCTCTACCTAATCAGACTGCGCAGATGGTGGCTCGCTGTTTGTTTGAGGATTATGTGCTGGTGCATGGAATACCAGAGGGTCTTCACAGCGACCAATTTGAGGCCTAGGTGATTAAGTTCTTGTGTCAGTGGATGGGAATAAAGAAGACCCGTACCACAGCTTACCATCCAAAATCTGATGGTATGGTGGAGCGTCATAACAGTACCCTAGTTGATCAGTTGGCAAATATGTTGCTGTCCCATGGGGGTGAGTGGGATGAGTTTTTGAAAGTGGTGTGTTTTGCTTACAACACCACAAAACACTCCAGTACTCGTTTCAGTCCCTATTACCTGATGCATGGTCGAGATGCCCGCGATCCAGAGGATGTGTTGGTCCCGAGCAGCTTGTTGGACTCTCAAAGTGCTGGGTCCCCCCCGGCATATGCCTCTGCATTGGTGGCTCGTCTCAGTGCTGCTTTCAGTGCTGCCAGACTTCATGCAGCAGAGGCGCACGAAAAGCAAAAACTTTATCATGTCGAGGATGTCCGTCACCGTCCTTTCGTAGTGGGTGCTCTAGTGTGGCTCAGCAATCCAGTTGAAAGCCGCACAAAGTTAGCTCCCCATTGGAAAGGCCCTCACAGAGTGGAACAAGTGTTGACTTCAGGTGGGGAGGTTGCTCTTACCTACCGTATCATGAACCCGTATGACCCCCTGGACAAGGCTCATGGTTCATCATGACAGACTAAAGCCTCACACTTTGCCAATGCCTGCTATATCCAATGGCACCACTCACCAAACTTCACCCATTCACAGGGATCCTGGAAGTCCTCTTCAGCCAAGAGAGGAGGGACTCCCTGAAAGAGATGCTTCGAATACTGTACCAGAGGACAATTCAATGGCGGTTCCCGGGTATTCCCGCTCTGGACGGCGGTTGAAACCCCCATCATGGTTTCATGATTTTGTTCAGTTGTGACGTGTTATGGCAGGTGTGTCTGTTTCATTTCGAAAAAAAAATAAATAAATAATTTTAGGCTGGTTCAGGAGGTGAGCACAGAAAAGAATGAGGAAAGTATCTCACTGTGTTTTGTGGTGACATGTTACTCCTCTGTTTTGTTTAGAAACGGGACGTTTCTTTTGGAGGAGGGGACATGTGTAGCAACCCATGCAGTGTCTCATGTTCATGCATTTACTACTGCAGTTATGGTAGTGGGACTGTAGGGGGCATGTGTTCTGCTGTGCAAGATTTATAATAAAGAGACCTGTGGAGTGAACAGGCGTGTGTGTCTGAGCGCTATAATTTCATTCACATCTTCCGACACCGAACCCTGTGAGGCCGGCTACAATAACATGGGAACCTTCAGGCATTGTCTGAAGGTTCAAGTCAGAACTGTCAGAAAACCTTCATGTTTTAGCCAGCTAACTATTTCTGTAGCAGTTTGGGTTGTTGTCATGCTGAGAAGTCCACCATGACAAATCTTTCTGTGTAAACAAATAAGCAAACCTCTCAACGAAGAAATTTTGGCTATATTTAGTTTTTTTTTTTTTTTTACTATATCGGAAATATGACTAAGTGTATCACAGTATACAACACACACTGATGTCAGCAAAAACTGATCAGTTTATCATTACAGTCCAATGTGTGGAAACACTTTGAATTTAGCAAAGACATGTGACCATACAGTGAGCTAGAATGTTCTAAGAACGTTCCGTTTGTTTTATGTAAATGTGGAAAAACAACATTGGGCTGAACTTTAGCAAACTAAAATGTAAATGGATTTACCACTAATTGTTGTTTACTTGTTTATTTGTATACATATTTAATTTACACTTGATTAAGGAATCTGGAAATCTGTTCAGGACCAGGTATTTCTCTCTGAGTCCTACTGGTTGAAGTTTTAGCTAAAGATGTCCTGGATCCATTTTTGGTCAGTGAATCGGATTGTTCAAAATGAACCAAAATCAACTATGAATGCAATAGGTAACCGCTAATTATGGTATGAATGGAATCATTTTAAAATAAAAAGTTAATTTACCTAATTCAGGTGCATCCACTTGTAAATAACTAAATCCGTATACATCTTTGCTTTCCACGTCTTAGCTGGCATCTGGCGCAAAACTGTATGACCGGAAAGTTCCAATATTACTTGCCCTTTTTGGTGTACTGCTATTATTAGGTGTGATGAGCAGTAAGCTAATGGGAGAGAGTGTAAATAGACAGGTGTTGGGAAATTGGGCCAAGCTTACACAAGTTTTGGGGTATTTTGTCTAAAAAACGCACATGAAATTAATTCAGTCAACATTCCTGTTTAGTGTCACAGGAAACAAAGCACTTATGATTGGGATTTTCTCAAAGCCGGCTGTAAATTGATCTGCTTGCTTGTATTCGTCTGGAACACCTCTGGAGACCCCAATAGTATTGATGTAGGTGGGATCATTTCCCCACCGTTTGTGATGTACTGCTCTCTTTGATAGGTCGCCAGGGGTTTCCTGGTCTTGAATGTGAATAACAGACAAAAAAGTGAGTCAACAGAAACTGCAGCAACATTCACCAGATTTATCAGGGCACAAGTGCCCCCTACATTTTCCATGAATATGCTGCAAGTGTGTTACTGCCACAGCAACACCAGGTATCTGCTCTGCTTCAGGGGTTGGTGATGTTGTGGGTGGATAAGCACAGGTTGAAATCAATGTGCCACACACTAGACTCACTTCCTGCTAAAACAAAATTGGTATAATTGTGTGCAAGAACATTGGTGCTAAACACCTGTTTTTCTTTTCTTGTGGGGATTTGATTGGTGCAAATACTTTGTCCCAAAGCGAACATTCAGAGTAACCAATTATTTACTTGTGTCACTACTCCGTATACAACAGCAAATTTTATACCTACAGTAACTTGCTGTACCTTAAACACTTTCATTTCACTAAATCGTGGGCTCAGGCTCATAGTTTACATAGTGTGTAGGCTTGTCTTTGGTAGGGGCTTCACTGCTTAATTGTTTTACTTCAAAATGTCATAAGATAAGAAATAAATACAAGGCCTTTTATTTTTAGATGATTCCATTGTCTCTCCGTAGTTCAAGTCTATAAGTCCTACCAGCTCTCTCCCTAAGTGCTGCAGAGACCTTGTATGCTTCACTGGTTTGAGACATCAGGGACACTATACACTCCGTCCCCCTTTGTAGCCGCACTTGGGCGTTGTCTACAGGGGTGGGTGGCCCTTCAGGAAAGTTACAGAGTGTACAGTCCAGTAAGACAGGTGGATCCAGCTTGGTCTATTACAATGGTCCCCAACCACCGGGCCGTGGCCCGGTACCGGGCCGCGGGACACTTGGCACCGGGCCGCGGACTGGTACCGGGCCGCGGGAAATTTTGGCACCGGGACGAACAGAAAGAAAAAATAATTTCGATTTTATTGTAGGTTTTTTTCTTCGAAAAAAACGTTTTATTTTGAAAAGTGACCGGATTCTCTCTGTTACATCCGTCACACTTACCATAGCAACCAGAGTGTGTCGCGGTAGAAACGATGTTGCTCATGTGATGTTCTGTTGTTGGTGTGACGTTACAAGGACACCGCTAATGAAATTGCACATGATTACACAGTGGATTTACGTTCATTATTATTATTGTTATTATTATTACTAAAGAGAAAATTCCACCCCCGGTCCACGGTAAACGTGTCTTGCGTTGCACCTCAACCCCCCCCCCCCCCCCCCAACCTCACCGGTCCGCGGTAAACGTGTTCTGCCTTGTACCGGTCTGCGGTGACAAAAAGGTTGGGGACCACTGGTCTATTAGATATTTTTACAACAGTAGATATTATTGAGACGTGTTGTTTTTTTAGCCATGATTCAATATTGCAGCACATTTTTATTGGCCTTTTTGAAAGAATAGTTTTCCTGCAGGTCATTTAAAGAGTTGATTTTACGGTGGCCCAGAAGGGTCACAACACATTAACTCATAACACACCACATTAACTTGCCTCACAACAAATTAACTCACAACACAACACATTAACATACCTCACAACACTTTAACTCACAACGGAAGTAAAGCTGCAATGGAAGTGCTTTTATTCTGAAATTTCCACTAGGCTGAGAGGCTAACTACCTAACAGAAAATAATGTCACAGTGAGATGTGGAGGGAGCACGTTTTTTCTACAAGAGAAGCTAGCAGCAGTGTTGCCATATTGGGCGGTTTTGGTTCTAAATTTGCGGGTAAAAATGGGTTTGGGCGGTTTTAGGGGCGGATCGGCGGGTTTTTCCGCTCATGAATATATAATAGCGGACTACGTTGGGCTGTGTGGCTGTTGGAGTCTTAAGTACTGAAGCTCCGTGAACGCACCAGGTAGAGACGTTTAATGGACTGGGCTCTGTCATCTAACCTGTTGTTGGGGGTGTGCAATGACCCGCTTCTTAGAAATTGTGTTCTTTAAAGCTTGATACCGCGGCCGCGTGTGGGAGGAGCTACCAGCTAAAGTTCTGGTCTGATCGCTACATGGAGCGGTGTCTGTGTGCAATGCATGGAAGACACGGAGAATGTGGAGAGATTAAGTTTTTTATTTTAAAGAGTTCCACATGGTAATCATGTTTCCATGTTTGAGTTCATAAAATCATCCAAGAGAGAGTCTCTGCTTCAACTGCCGCAGTGAAAGCTGCATCTAAATCTGATGCCGGTGTTTATTTTTTTCTCTGACTTATTTTCTTTCAAAGATTTCAACAAAGTCAATAGGTGTTTTTCTTGTTTTTACAAGTGTTTTTTTTTTTTTTTATCACAGGATGCAGTTAAAATGCCATTTGTCATTAACATACAACATACACGATAACAAAATTTGGCTTCCACCAGAGGCTTTAAACTTAGATTACTTGGCATTACTTAAGAATAAATGGTTGGGCTATTAAAGTAAACCTGAAGTAACCTGGTGAAAGTATACTTTCTCTCTCCCTAAGTAACAGCAAACCATAATTGATTGGAGGTAAAATAATTGGAAAAGGTTTTCAAGCAAATATTTAAAGCAAATAAGAATAGTACACAAAAACAATGCAATCATCAGTTATACATTCATACAATGACCTATCAAACTGGGGATAATTAAGACATATTAATAAATATTGCTTGAAAGGGAGTGGAAGGAAGCAAATTTAGATAATCCCACCCCGTTATACCTTAACCATTTTATTACATGATTTATCAATATCCGGTTCCTAGCTTTTATTGGACACAATTAGGAGTCATGAAGTATTAATAAATCACATGACAAAGATGAATTACTTGATTGTAATGTAAAACTAACTATTTTAGAAATCAACATGGCAAATGCAGATCAGTTATATAAAATGTTTGCAGATTATGTTACTTATAAAAGTCATTTATATTATTTATATACATATCAGATAAATAGACATAACACTGTTTCAAAAATCCTCATAGCAATAAATGCTCAAGTATCAAGGTTAAAATATGTGCAAAATTACATTAGGAAAAATCATGAATCATTTTTTCCATTTTTGGAGCAAGTGAAGTAATATAATTAGAAAATCAATTTAACCATCTTCAATAATTGATTAAGCATTTTTTTATAATAAGGTAGTGCTGTGAGTTAATCCTCAGTCCTACGATACATAATTACATTAATATTTTTTTACACTTAAAAGCTCAAACAATTTATTTTGCATAATTAAGGCCATTTAACGTTCAGTACAAATGAACTTTAACCTGTTTGAGAAGTGGTTAAAACCTTGTAGTCTAAGTTCCAGAAGAAGGGCTATTATGATGCTGTAAACAGTCCGCTGTTTAAGCTGGAGCAGCTTGGTTTGTTCGGCAATAGTTGACATTTACCAGAACTATGGCATTTTGAGCTGTAAGACTTCCTCTTTATTGACATTAATACACTTCCTCATGACTCTCCTTCTCTCAGGTCTGATCAGATTTGTCAGTTTGAGTATTTCCTGATATCTTTCAGCAGATTTCAGCGTGGTCTTCTGCAGTTAACAGGCTCCACAACCAAACTGTGCTGAAGAGCTCTTTTCACTTTTAATCTACAATACAGTAAATTAAATGTTCTTAGACTCTAAATAGTAACAATCCCATGAAGGGTGATTTTTTAAACACACATGATATATTTTCTAATCAAAAATCTCTGGTCTTCAGTTTTTTTGCAGTAGAAATCCTTTGTACGTTGATTTTATATCAGTTAATTTATAACACTAAAATTTAGGGGTGTGACCATAACCGCATCACCGCAGTGATGCTGTTAAAAAGTCCTTTGCAAAAAACTCAGCACACACTATACAGGAGGTCAATGATGGACTTTGTAGTTGCATCAGGCGACTTTTGGCCTTGTGTCTTGGACACTTAGGTAAAGAGAAGAGCAGAGCTGTCCACCGATCACTACCTGGTGGGTGATTTTCTATCAACTTATTACATGTAGCTCTTACCAGTATTTGCATCTTAAGCAGTGTGATTTCAGAGTCAGCTGATGATGCTGATCACAATGCTAGTACTTTTAGCCACATTAGAATAACTAGAATAGTTAGAATTATTAGCATCTTAAGCAATGTGTTTTTCTGAGTCAGTTGATGATGCTGATTGCAATGCTCAGCTCAGCAGCTCAGACAGCCTTATAGAAAGAGAAGGAGGAGTTAGCTGTGCATAGTGGCTGCTCAGCAAGTGAGGTCTGGTCAAAGGTGTGTGGTAAGAGTGGCGGCGGCGCCTACAACTGGGCGGCTAGGGCTTCGCTGGTGCGTATAGGCGAGCAGCAAGGGCGGGCGGTGTATAGAGGCGGGCGGCGAGGGCGGGTGGCGCCTGCAGACCATACAACACTGATCGCAGATTTAATTCTTTTTGTCTTTGTTTAGATTTTCAGGAACAGAGGAAACAGGTCAGAACCTCTCTTCTGCATCACTCTGTAACAGCAAAAGCATCAAATTTAAAATTCTCCAAAATGATTTGCAAATTGAAAAGAACCATACTTCCTCAAAGAGACGACGCAAACTGTGATGGAAACCTATCTTCAAACTATAATCAGATCTTCTGCAATGCTGTCTAAAGCTGGTAGGATCCGTTACAGGGGAAGAAGAAGTTGTTTTGTTAAGGTCTGCTGATCTCCTTTATATTTAAATTAACACTGGCTCTATTTAAGCTCATTCTGCTTTGATACACAACATTATTTGATGTTGAAGGATGGAGGAGGAGATCCAAAACCCCTATGTGAATTTCGAACATGGAGCTTCAGCTCCAAGAAGTAAGTCTCCTGATTTCATTAATTTATACACATCATGTTTGTACCTGTAGAACTTTGACAGACAAAAAGAAGTAAAGGTTGTTTTTTCTTGTTTCTTTGGTCCAGATGTCTTCTCACATAAAGTAACAATCATGTTTCCATTTAACAGATCTGTTTCAAAATTAATTACTATTAACAATTAATATATTTAACATGTACAGTATATTTTAAATTGGTTGCAGAGTCTTAGAAAAAGAAACTCATCGTCATTGTTGACTTTTTGACTGGTGGTTGGAGGTAACAAGTATCCGATTTAATCCACGTTATGTTGTCAACCCAGGGTGAAGGTGTATCATAAAGAAATAAATGTCCTTAACCAGAGAGACAGTGATAAGGTGTGGTTTGCTTAATTGTCCAATTTCTTTGACAAACCCCCATTTCTGCTGCATTCCAGACACAGAAAAGAGGAAAAAAAGTGTATGATAAATAAACAAATACAGCAGATATTGACTTACATTAATATTTTTCATGTTTTTCCAGTTTAGTATATTTATATATTTTTTGCTATACAGAGAGTTCTGAAAATTATATATACTGATCCTCCTTCTGTATCAATGGCACTCATATCACCAAGCACACAGAATGACGGTGACGCCGTGATCGAAACATTAAGCCAGACTGTTGGCACATACCTGTTGAGCCTGGATAGGTGTACAGAACCACAGTGCATGCATGTAACTGTCAGCTGAAGTCAATGTTTCTTAAATTGTAAACAAAGTTTAAGAAAAAACTGAGTTGCAAATGAAAATATGAAATGTTGGTTTTCAAAATCTTTTTCTTTGATTTCAAAGCGCATTTGTGTTTGTGATACAACTATTTTCAGATTTGTTTAAACGAGCTGCAAATATTTGACAGAGAATGAAGATTCAACCAAATAAAGTTTCCAACCGGCTGAAGGTGTTTCTGATCTCAGGAAACTTGTAAAGAGGACATTTAGGTATTTTTACTACAGAAAGCCGAAATAAGCCCGAATTTTCTAGCAGTTTTGAAATGTAACTTTGATGGACTGAAAAACTTCCAACATTTGTTCAAATGTAATGTAAACTGAAAGTTAAAGCAAAAACTTTCCATTTCAAAAGAGACCACAAATAAAACAAAATTCTAAACTGTTGCTAAATAAAATGCTAAATGGAACTGATCAGTTCCAATTAAAAAAACAAAAGATTAATTCTACAACTAAATTCTAATGGTTTTTTTTAACTTGTCCTGTCCCACAGCTGAGCATGCAGATCAGAGCTGAGTGCCTCTTGTATTGAACAGATTTTATTGTTACAATTCGGGTTCATGGATCTACAGACAGAGTATATTGGTATAAACCCCTTTTGTATTTGAGGTCAAGATTTATTTATGAAAATTATATTTGTATGCATTCCATGTTGGACCGGACGGCAAAAAAGAAACAAAAGAGGAGAAAAAGAAACAGAGTGGGATGCCAGAGATGGGGGATAAGGATTTAGAATGGGGGTAGTCCCCACAGCGCCACCAACACCCCTGCAGCAGATGCCGGCCCATCCCACTCAGGCTCGGGCAGGGGACAGGGGGCAACGTGAGCATCCCCCTCTTGTTGTGTCTGTATATGTGTGTTACAGAGGTGCAGTTAAAATTGGTGGACAGACTCCTCCATTCTACAACAGCAGAGTCTGATCACCCAAGCGTGTCCGCCACAGGATCCTACACCAGTGTGTTCATGTATGTTGGTGCTTAGTGTGTGGTCAGGTGTATGTTCTAGGAGGAGTGCAATTAAAATTGGTGGATGCTTCCACCAATGGTCTAGCTTGATTGGGAGGGGGGGGTTCTAATTAACCTTATTTATTTATTTATTACCTCAATTGCTTTTTTTTCTTTTCTCCTCTTTTTTTTCTTCCACTCTTTTATTTTAACTATTATTATTTTTCCCCTGTTGACTGATTTATATTTGTGTCTTATTCGTTTACCTATTTATTTATTTTAGCCCCCCACCCCCACTGTCAACTCCCAGGCTTCTTGGTGAGGTGTTATGTGTAAATTTAATTTACTTTGTCGTAAAAAAGCAGGTTGTAGATGTCCTTCTGTTTTATTTATGATTCTGTTCTATAAACACATTAAAAGTCACTTTATCTTTTGGTGAACGCCACTTTTGCTGCCGCAGATAAGAGAATTTCCCCATCGTGGGATAAATAAAGTTTATCTATCCTATCTTTTCTATTCTATTCTATTGTGATATGTGTCATTATTGTTTTATCGCCCTGCCCTATCGGAGGACTAAAATAAAACATAAATATCTCAGAAAAAAAAATGAGTAAAAAAAATGCCTTAGATGACAGAAGTGATGTAAATTCATGAGTTAAAAAACATAAACATAATAAATGGTAAAAGCCCAAAGGTTTTCCTAGAAATCAGCTCTGTTAAATAAACTAAGACCAATTCATTCTGTTCCTTTTTTCTACAGAAAACCAGAACGAAACAGTTTATTCTGACGATAAAAAAGGGAAGAAAGGGAGAAAAAACGAGAATGCACCAGGTAAGTCATGTATTGTTTTCAAATGTATATTTTGTCATTAATTAGATAAATTCTGAATAAATGATGAAAAGACTAAATATTGAGTCATTCCCTTTTTACAATGTGTTTATTTTTGCCACCCTAACTCTATTTACCAATTGAGCATTTCGAGACAGCTAATCACCAAAAGAAAATCAAGAAATCAACTTTAAAATCTATATACATTTATTTGCATGTCATTGAAGGAAATAAGTATTTAATCCCAGTAATCATAAAGAGTTCTGGTTTACTCAGACTAGCTCGAGTCTCCTAATCAGCCTGTCAAATGAATTGAAGACATCTGTTTGAACCTGTTTAAAAGACACTTGTCCGTTCAGTTAATCAGTCAAACTCCAAACTCCCAAAATGGGAAAGACTAAAGAGACCAAAGAGCTTTTGATTTAAGGGGGGTGATTGTTGACCAACACAAGACTGGAATGGACTATGAGACCATCAGCAAGAATCTTGGCAATGTGGCGGCACCTTCTAGTGAGTTAAATTTAGGAGAATTCAGAGCAAAATGTTTGCAGTCAGGCCTGAATAAAGCAGTCACCCCAAATATGAATCAAATTGGTGACCTCGCTTCCCTTCCACTGACTGGTCTCAGCAGCATCGTCCGCCATGACTGATGTTTACGTTCCCGCCTACTTCAATGCAAAATGTGACGTTTGTAGCGTATCGATGATGTTCGGGTCCGATACATGTGGCCTGGTAGGTCAGACGGAGGCCGCATTTCAAAAGATCGGATAAGTTTCGGATTCAAGACCACATAGCCAAGTGGCCTGGGTCGCATTTGAAAAAAATCGGATCTGTGTCATTCAGACTGTCATGAAAAGATCAGAGACATGTAATATGGGGCAAAAAAAAAATTGGGTATTGGGTCGTTTCAGCCTGCAGTGTGAACGTAGCCTTAGAGCCTTGTGGATACAGACTAGAAAAGTATTCTGTCAGGAAAAAGAAAGAGTCTTATGTCATGGCTGACAAAGGAAACCTGAGCCAGAATCTTTCTGTTTTACAATCACACAGCATTCAAAAAATGTAGTTCATAACTCAAAGTATTCTTTAAGTCATGAACTTTTTCAAAAAAATAATTTACCATTATTGCTAATTTTGGTTCTATTTTCTTAAACCAAGCACAAGTCCATGGATCTGGCAGCAGGTCTCGTCTCTTGCTGGTGGGTTTGGGGATCATTTGTTTCCTCTTGTGCGCCATCATCATCATCTGCGTCAGTTACTGTAAGTTAAAAAAAAGAATACGTTATTGATGCACGGATTTTTTTTCATGTAACTGTTATGTACTAAAATAAATGATTTTGTGTAACTGGCTTAAGCCTAAGTAACAACTGTCCTCATGGCTAGAAATGGGAGAAAAACTGTAGAGGGAACGCAGGTGACTCACACCTTTTAGCAAGGTTGTAGACTTCTAGTTGAGCAAAAATAAAAAAAAATAATGCACATTTCTACAGGCATTGTCCACAAAACAGGTCATAGTGAACACTTTAATAACTAACATAAAGGCTGAAGACAAAGATGTGGCGCATTGAGTTAACCCCCCCCAAATCCTGCACACTGTGCAAGAGACCAATGACTAATGTTCATGTATTAATTACATGCTGTGTGGGCGTTTCCTTTTTCTGTGAAGCCGAACTGTTAGAAAGTAGACAGAGAGTTTGCATGGTCATCGGACAGAAGAAGAAAACAGGGCCAGTACTGAGTGTGTTGTAGGAGTAACAAACAACAGCGTCACCCATACATTGTACGTTACATTTTTATGAGACTCCTTAAGGTAGCTGTATTAGACGAGCCTGTGGCTGTTCCTCTCTACAACCCTCCACAGGCCCAGACAACCAAATAACCTGCAGAACCGTCTCACTCCGGTTTCCGCCCCACACACAGCACTGAGACTGCTCTCCTCAAGATCACTAATGATCTTTTCATTGCAGCTGATTCTGGCCTCCTCACCATCCTCATTCTCCTTGACCTGAGTGCAGCCTTTGATACCATTTCTCATTCCATCCTCCTCCAAAGGCTCTCCTCCCTCGGTATCAGCTCCACCCCCCTTCGTTGGTTTCAATCCTACCTCTCTGACCGCACCCAATTCATTCATCTTAAATCATTTAAATCTCAGCGTTCCTCTGTCTCTTCTGGTGTCGCCCAAGGTTCTGTCCTTAGTCCTCTTCTTTTTATTACTTATCTCCTTCCCCTTGGCAATATCTTCCGTAAATTTAATGTTAATTTTCACTGTTTTGCGGATGACACCCAGCTCTATGTATCAAGCAAACCTGATTCCTCTCTTCCACCCTCCACCCTCCACTCCTGTCTATCTGAAATCAAAAACTGGTTCACCCTAAACCTTCTCAAACTCAACAGTGATAAAACCCAGCTACTTCTCGTCGGTTCCAAATCCACCCTCTCCAAAGCCACAAGTCTTACTCTTTCCATTGATTCATCTTCGGTCTCCCCATCCCCCCAGGTGAAGAGTCTGGGTTTTATCCTCGAAAGCTCCTTATCTTTTCAGTCCCACATCAATAACATTACTCGGTTAGCCCATATCCATCTACATAACATTATTCGTCTACGCCCCTCCCTCACTGTCCCCTCTGCTTCTATCCTGATTCACAGTCTGGTCACTTCCCGTTTAGATTATTGTAATTATCTCCTCTTTGGTCTCCCCCAAAAAACTCTCAATAAGCTCCAACTGGTCCAGAACTCAGCTGCCCAAATCATCTCCAGAACCCCCTCCTTCAGTCATATCACCCCGGTTCTCCACCAGTTGCACTGGCTTCCAATAACCTCCAGAATCCAATTCAAACTCCTCCTGTTCACCTTTAAGGCCCCCCATAACCTAGCCCCTCCTTATCTCTCCGACCTCATCCATATTAAAACCCCCTCTTGTTCTCTTCGGTCCTCCTCCTCTGTTCCGCTCTCTGTCCCTCCAGCCCGACTCGTCATCATGGGAAGCCGAGCCTTCAGCTGCTCGGCTCCCAAACTCTGGAATTCCCTCCCTCCTGATCTCTGTAACATAGACTCTCTTCCTACTTTCAGATCTAAACTCAAAACCTGTCAAGTTATTTTACCCCACTTGAAAGGGGGAAAGCATCCACGGAGTTTTGAGCAGGACTTCACACACTATCCAGACATACTTTTCCGTTTTTTCTGTTTTATTCAATTTCTTGAGGTTTCCACAGTGATGGCAAGATGCTGGTTATAAATGTGTGGTGAAAAACCTAAACAAGACATAATATTTTCTCAATTTACCACAGTAAATACAACAATAAATATATAACATTAATCAACAGATAAATTCATGACTCCATAATTAATTAGATTTACACAATTGATAGGTTAAAAGTTAACTTCATAATTTCGGGAATTCATTGAAAATACAACAATGCATATATTTCATAAATAGCAGTGCTTGAATAAATGACAATAAATGGAATAAATGACAAACGGTAGACTAAACAAACATTTGCACTGACGCGACACCTGATGCGGAAGCGCGCAGACGGCGCTTAACGCACAGCGGATCACAATAACTATGCCCCGTAATATGATCAAATCTTACCGGCTGCCTCCGTGGGTTCGATGCCTTTAACTAGATTTTTAGATGAGTTTATTAAGATGGATCGCAAGTTTGGCGATCGCTCTCGAGCTCTGCTTGATCTGGCGCTACGCATGCACTTCATTCAAAATTGCTCCTGGTGCGCACAGCTGGACCTTGATTAATACCGCGCCCACTACAGACTTAAACTTTCCTTTTCCTCTCTTTAATTTTTTAACTACTTTAAAATTAATTTTCTCTCAAATTTAACAGAATGTACCTTTATGCATTTTTACTTTAGATTTTTATTTGATTTTTTCTCCTTTTTGTGTTTTTTTTCTCTCTGTTTTTATTTACTTTTAATATAAAATCACTTGAAGCATCAGCTTCCTCAAGTTTGACCTAACAAAACCCATCCGTTCATTTCTGCCTTCCCATCCTGATTCACTTTTAATTTTATCTATTATTTTTATTGTGCTTTTAATGTCTATTTTTAACCTTTGTTTTGTAAAGTGTCCTTGGTTTTCTAGAAAGGCGCTTTAATAAAATGGATTATTATTATTATTATTATTAGTAGTAGTATTATTATTATAGAACCCATACCGGTAAATCCCCCGTGTGGATCAACCTCCGGGTGCATGTGGGGAAAAAATGCTTAAACAACTATACACTTATATAGTTGAACAACTATACATTCCCCAGATAATTTATTATTGGGTATAATTTACTAGTACTTGGTTGAACCCCTTTCACCTTCAGAACTGCTGTAATCCTCTGTGGCATAGATTCACAAGGAACTGGAAACATTCTTCAGAGAGTTTGGTCCATACTGAATACATGACACCATCACAGTTGCTTCAGATTTGTTGGCTGTACATCCATGATACCAATCTCCTGTTCCACCACATCTCAAAGGTGGTCTATAGGGTTAAGATCTGGTGACTGTGGAGGTCATTTGAATCCATGAACTCATTGTCATGTTCAAGAAACCAGTCTGAGATGACTGGAGTGGCAGTTCTTCTGCTGTAGCTCATTTGCCTTAAGGTTGGACCTGTTGTCCATTTACAGATGCTCTTCTGCAGAACTTGGTTGGAACTAGTGTTTGTTTGAGTTCCTGTTGCTTTTCTATCAGCTGGAACCAGTCTGGACATTCTACTCTGATTGCTGGCATCAACAAAGCATTTCCACCCACAGAACTGCCACTCACTGGATATTTAATGTTTTTCTGACCATTCTGTGTACATAAGGTTCCAATTGATCATGAACAACAAGTTCTTTGTTTTTCAGTTAAACACATGGATAGTGTGTCAGGACTATTTGGATCACTGAAATCAACCTGTGATAATTAGTTTGCCACGTAAGCTCAGTCTTAGAATAGAGTACTAAGGAAGTACCATTTATCCTAAAGTTTGTTAGAACAACAGTAAAGAGATGCTGTTCAGTCACAGTCAGTGTGTCAGAGACAAACCAAACCTAAATATGTATCAGCTCTTTAACCTGAGGGGCTATAATCTACAAACATTTCGTGTTCACTTACAACAGATCGTGTTTTGGAAACTTCTCAGCAAATTTGTATTACATTTTAAATCCACAGTTGCAGTTAAGTGAGAAAAGGGAATTCCAGAATCCTGAAACATTATATGCATACATGTCACAAAATTAGAAATATTTATTTAAAAATCTTCTTTTCTGGAAAAAATATCAAATGAATGAATTAATGGTTATTTGTGTCATTGGGATTGCAGTCGCCATGGAAACAAAGAAACTGAAGCTAAATCTCAGTGACCTGGAAGCAAAAAATGAGCAACTGACATTAGAGAAGAGAGATTTACAAAACCAGACTGAAGATCTGAGGACGAATATGACAAAACTGACTGCAGAGAAGACGTTCTTTGAGAACCAAACCAAGATGATGACGGTTAACATGACAATCTTACAAAACCAGAACGAACAGCTGAGAAACAACAGTGACAAACTCAACAAGATCCAGGCAGCAATCATCAGTTACACCAACTTTCCAGCTGATCTCTTCTGCCCTGATGGAGGTAAATGTTTAATCTGCGACTCTGACAAATGTTTGCTTTATCAGTAACAAAAAGAATTTGTTTGATTTTTATAAAACTTTAATCAAAAAAAATATTTTTATTAAACATGACTAAGTTTTTTTTGTGATGGGAAGTAGTTTTTCATTCTTTTAAGGGTGTTTTTTATTTAATTTCTACATTTTTATTTTATTTTACAGTCATACAGAATTAATGTTAAAATGTCAACATTTTGATTCCCTCTCTTTCTTTCTTACCTACAGTTTGTCAGACGTGTCCCAAAGACTGGATTCAGTTTCAGGAAAGCTGCTATTTTTTTAATAACTTCAACTCTCCGTGGAAAACATGGGACGAAAGCCGACAGCTTTGTCAAAACATGAAATCAGACCTGGTGGTTATCAGCAGTCTTGAGGAACAGGTTTGTTACAAAATGTTAAACTAAATGGATTTTGTTCTTTTTTTAAAACTGTATCAAGTTGTAAATGTTTATATTTCACAATTTAATTTACAGACATTCATCAAAAGCAAAATAACATTCTACCTTGACATCTGGCACGGATACTGGATTGGTTTACAAAAAGTGAACAACATCTGGATCTGGGTGGATGGCAGTCCAGACACACTTGGGTAAAGAAGAATTCTTACTACATATTAACATGTTTATTAAATGTGCTGATGGGTTTTTCTTTATTTTAGGTACTGGAACAACCCAGGGAGCTCAGAAAATTTTACACTTATAGCCAAAAATCCAGCTTTGACCCAGAGCTGGATCCAATGCAGAAATGGCTTTTTGAACAGATTCATCTGTGAGATTAAAGCTTTAATTTTCTGATCAGTTAAACAGAACTTTTTTTCTGCTACTGTGTTTCTTCTGTCTTTACTTTTTCATGTTTAAGTTGAAAGGACATATGTTATAAACCTCAATATCATGATTAAAATTGTTGCAATAAGCCTCAAATCTCAGAATGTTTGCTTTAAAATGTCTGCAGCTCTGGGTTGTTGCATGACTCAACTTTGACCTCCTGATCTCCTAAAAACAAACCCTGACCAGCCCACACTGCACTAGAGAACAGGGAGGCTTGTTGTTTTGTCATCTTCATTTTGTCCAAAAGTCCCAAAGTTCTGTGGTTCTGCTTTCCACTAACTTCATGATCTTCTGTCATTTTAATGCAACATACCTGTTCTGGCCGCTTTAGATCTGGTTTTGTTCTTGTTTTGTTTTCACTGTGTACCA
>CM074491.1:5960269-5992947 GCA_037389245.1 Oryzias sinensis
GGTTCCAGCATCTGGGTCATTCCTGAACTCTCGTTCGTATCATGACACATCTGTTATTTTTGGTAGAGATTTAGGAGCTTTTAAAACTGCAGCTTTCCTCTTATCTAAAATATATTTTTAGATTAAAAAAGATTACTTCATAAGTAATTCACATTTTTTTCTGCCACAACTGAAGTTTTTTTTTTCTCTGACTTTTCTTACAAAAGATTTCAACAAAGGCAACATGCCTTTTTGTTTTTTTACAGGTGTCTTTGTCAGGGATGCAGTTAAAATGTCATTTGTAATTAACATACAAAATACACGACAACATAATTTGGCTTCCACCAGAGGGTTTAAAATTAGATTACTGACATCACTTGAAAATAAATGGCCATGTTCACAAAGTAGCCCTGAAGTAACCTGGTAAAAGTATACTATCTCTCTTCATAAGTAAAGGCAAACCAAAATAGACTGGATGTAAAAGAATAAAAAAGTTTTGTTTATGTCAACACAAAGTTAGGTCGCATCCTGCCTTAAATTATTCAACAAGGTATGTGGATCTGGAACACGGGAGGATCTTTCAACTGTCTGATCAACAGCTTGTAAATCTCAGACCAATCTCCATGTAGGTTTTTTAAAGGAAAGAACAGAAGAGTTACATGATGAGTCTTTACAATCCACAATCAATCCTGCTTTAACTACATCAGCAATCGTCAGACCTTCTTTTCATACGTCTCATCTGTTGTGCACTTATTTCTCCATGAGCCATTTTACTCATCACCAAGTGAACAAAAACACAATTTCCACACAGAACAACAACTGGTTTGTTAAAACACAGTCAAAGCACAGGATAACCCAAACAATACAGTTCTCTCAAAACTAGACAAAAGCTCAAAATACACAACAACGTAGGTACCTTACCACTGCACAAAGTAAACCATTTCACTGAAATGAATCCTTTAACATATCACTAGGACAGCTTTACTTTCATGTGCCCTCTCTCCCTTTATTCCCTCTTATCTTCTCTCTTTCTCCCCCTCATAGTCACACCCACTGACTCCGTCTGCAGCAGAGTTCTGCTCGGGCAGCCACAGCCATGTCACTCTAGTTCTGAGTTAATCCTCAGTCCTACGATACATAATAACATTACACAACAACTTTTTTTTATCCTAATTTAGAGTTCTAGACCTACATTTTGGATCAATCTGCCAATCATTGACCAAAGCCAAACCTTATTTAGAATGGCTTTTGTTGCATAGTGGAACCTTGTTACTGTTCTCAATGGATTAAACGGTGTTTAGGTTTTTGTATATTTTAGTTATTCCAGTTTGTTTTAAAGTGTCTATATCGTAGTTTTCCCTTTCAGGGTAAACTACAGGTACATCCATATACATATTATTACCTTTGGCCACTAAACAACAATATTTTTAATGAAACATTTGTCATTTTCGCAGCTCATTTTCCTACCTGAAAGTAAGACGACTTGACTTCGCCATTTCATGGCGTCAACCTTGAGTCAACCTTGACAGTGTGTCTGCGTTTCGCCCATGAAAATACACATCATCCCCACTTTTGCAAAGATGACTGTGCATAGTGTGAATATAAAATTAAAGCTGATCACCGCTGTGTGTGCGTGCTTGTGTGCATGTGTGTGTGATAGCATGGTGGTGCTGCTGGCAGTGTAGACTCTTCCCTGGAAGGGGCTGTTCTCACTATTCTTATCTACGTCACAAAGTGAAAACCTGCTCTCATGCTTTTTAGAGAAATAATCATGTGTAAACAGATCAAAACACAACTTTGGGTTATTTTTTGCTTGGATTAATTACCATTTGAATAAACTTAAAAGTTAAAAAAGTTGGTTATGCATAATAAGGGCCCTTTAAAGGTCACTACAAATGAACTTTGACCTGTTTGCAGAACTTTTGCGAAGAAAGTGGTTGGATCATCATAGTCTAAGTTCCAGAAAAATGGGTATTACAATGCTGTAAACAGTCCGCTATTTAAGTTGATAACAGATTAGGGTTGGTTTGTTTTTTGTCATTTCTGGAACAGCTCAGTTTGTGCGACAACTGTGGATATATACTAGAACTATTGCATTTTAAGATATAAGACTTCCTCTTTATTAACATTAATACACTTCCTCATGACTCTCTTCCTCTCAGGTCAGATTTGTCAGTTTGGGTATTTCTGTCACGGTACCCCCATCCGGCTCCTCCTCATCGTCATGTCCACCTGCTGACACCAGCTGTGCCTCATCATCCTCATCAGCGGCTGGACTCTTAAGGAGAACCAGGACCTGTACTCGACGCTAGATTGTTGTACTCCACGGTGCTTCTTCTGGCCGACTCATGTATTGTCTCGCTCTAGTTACGCTTCGCCTTCTAACCTTGTTCTATCTGTTGCTCAGGCTCCCGGTCTAGTCTGGAACACTTGGCCTGTACTCACCTCCCTCGCTGATTCCCGACTCGACGTCCCTCTGGCCCCTCTCTGGATCACGGAGTTCGCCCTCAAGAACCTCCAACCAGCTTCAACGCATCCTGCCCTGAAAACTCTGTTCTGCCTCATTAAAACTCTTTATACATACCCATCGCCTGCCGAGTATCCTTCCGGGTTCCAGCATCTGAGTCTGCCTCAGTCCGCTAGCCATGACAATTTACTAATATCTTTCAGCAGATTTCAGCGTGGTCTTCTGGAGTTAACAGGCTCCACAACTGTCAGATAAATGCATCTAGACATTAAAGAACAACAAACCACAACAAGAATCAAGTTTCTCATGCACGAGGGAGAAGAGCAAGAGTGAGAGAAAACGTCTATCACGCTTCTCTTCTCAAAGGTCTGCTTCTCCTCGTGCTGCTTTTATTAAGAACACAAGTGGGAGGTCACAATTTCAAGACAAAGAAAAGTTCATTAGGGGGTGTCATCAAATGACCCTTTTGGTTTGATTCTAAGTTCAAACGGTATCCCTTATCAGCTAAGTGTGTCGTAAAACCCCCTCTCTTCCTTGCTGGGGATGAGAAGCAGATGAACAAACACACAGAACTGTTTTTAAAAGAGGTAAAAAGGTCGATCTGAGTTAATGTTTAAACATACATTTAACCAAATACATTTAGGCAATGATAATAATAAAACAAATTCCTTCACAACAACCAAACTGTGCTAAAAAGCTTGTTTCACTTTTCATCTAAAATATAGTAACTGTAATGTTGTCTTAGCCTCTAGCAATCCCATAAACATACATGATATATTTTCTAATCAAACATCTCTGGTTTTCAGTTTCTCTCTTTTTGCAGTAAAATGCTATAGAATTATTAAATTCAATTCATTTATAATTCTCTGATTAACAACAGAGGTTTTTGCAAAGCACTAGTCAAAAACAATGAACAACAACCCAGCTGGATTCATTGCAGATGTTATAATCCAACTTACTCCAGATGACCCTGAGAGAGGCAGAATGTCTCTACTATGCAACTACAACAGCATAAACAACTAAAACTGAATGTTAGGAAAGTAGAAACGACCCTTGTTTTACGAAAAATTACCTTATATTTGGACTCGCAAAACAAATAATCTTAATAATAAAGTTTTTCAAATTTGACCCAGCGGGTTCCCCAGGGTTAGTGACTAGAAGAATTCTGGTAGGAACATTTTTTTTCTTAAACCATTACGAGATTTTCTGCATATTTAATTGACCTTTAAATGCTTTGTGTCTCTCGAAGGGGTACTGGAAAATGCTCCAACAGGGGACTCCGTGTCCTCCTGGGGGACTTCAATGCCCATGTGGGCAATGACAGTGCCACCTGGAGGGGGGAGATTGGTTGGACTGGCCTTCCTCATCTAAACCCGAGCTTTGATTAGTTGTTGGACTTCTGTGCTCGTCATAGTTTGTCCATAACGAACACCATGTTCGAGCACGAGGGTGTTTATCAATACCTGTGACATCAAGACAGCCAGAAGGTCAATGACCGAAGCAAGAGCTTGGTTTGCATATCTTGCAGTTTTCTTTATTTCATTCTCTAATAAACTGTGTTCCTCGTCTTTCTGGTGTTCGTTTTCATGTTATGCTCCTTTGTAATCATCTCCCCTAGACTGTGGCAGGTTTGCCTGTTGGGGCCATAACATAAAAACAACTTACATGAATCAATAAAAGCTTCTGAAAGCCTCTGATGATGCTGTCCGAGCTGATGAGCATGTTCTAACTCATAAAGATACATTTAATACAAGTGCCTCCTCTGAGCGCAGACACCTTGGGTCAGGAAAACCAGTGTCTTCACCTGCAGGTAGCCCGGAACATGTGTCACGGGAAGCCGAGGAGTCCCTGGATTGTGTGAAAGAAATGCGGCCATGTTGTGCGCAATTGTTTTTTACTTAACGATAAATCTCCAAAAACAGTTGATTTGATAGAGGCCAATAAACCTATCAATTGTGAGACACCTGACATGGCTGTACCAAACAATACCATCTTTTCTCCCTACATCATTTCAGTTCATCCTTGACAGGTCATCTGCTCTGTTGTGTCACCTTTTTGTTGCTCCACAGTGGTTTTGTCATTTTCACTTTGTTTATTAAATGCTTTATTTTCTGTCACCATACCTTGTCTCCTGCATTTTGGGTCCTCCACCACCAGTTCCTGACAGAATGACCTGACCACCTCGACCCAGCAGGATCATTTTTGCTGCAGTGGCAGTGTTTTTTTTTTTTTGCTACTAAACTCCATGCCATATCAGATGGGTTTTCCTGATTTCCTGATTTTCAGATTTTAAACAGCGTGCGCATAGCGAGCTCTCAATAAAGGCATTCCCTTATTAATCACACATTTTTTCTTGCATGTATCTATGGCTAAAATGGAACAAATTGATATAACATTGGATAGGAACCTATAAGCAACGTGGGCGTGGTTAGAAAAACCCTCAGTCGCTAAGAATATCCAAAATATTACATTTTCTGATTTGTCTCAAACTGACGTCGATCTGTTCGTGATCCCCAAGGGACCAAAACAAAAATGGTTGCAATGGAGATAAAATCAACAGAAAAGCCTCGTTTTTGAAAAAAGTGGATTTTCTATCAACTTATTACATGTAGCTCTTACCAGTATTTGCAACTTAAGCAACGTGTTTTTCAGAGTCAGCTGATGATGCTGATCACAATGCTAGTACTTTTAGGCACATTAGTATAACTAGCATAGGTAGAATTATTAGCATCTTAAGCAATGTGTTTTTCTGAGTCAGTTGATGTTGCTGATTGCAATGCTCAGCTCAACAATTCAGACAGCCTTATAGAAAGAGAAGGAGGAGTTATATGTGCATAGTGGCTGCTCAGCAATTGAGGTCGGGTCAAAGGTGGGTGGTAAGAGTGGCGGTGGCGCCTACAACTGGGCGGCTAGGGCTTCGCTGGTGCGTAGAGGCGAGCAGGAAGCGCGGGTGGCGTATAGAGGCGGGCGGCGAGGGCGGGTGGCACCTGCAGACCATACGATACAGCTCGAAGCTTAAATTCCTCTTGTCTTTGTTTAGATTTTCAAGAACTAAGGAAACAGGTCAGAACCTCTCTTCTACAATCTAACAGCAAAAGCATCAAATTTAAAATTATCCAAAATGATTTGCAAATTGAAACGAACTGTACTTCCTCAAAAAGATGACACAAACTGAGATGGAAAACACATCTTTAAACTATAATCAGATCTTCTGCAATGCTGTCTAAAGCTGGTAGGAACCATTACAGGGGAAGAAGAAGTTATTTTTTAAGGTCTGCTGATCTCCTTTATATTTAAATCAACCCTGGCTCTATTTAAGCTCATTCTGGTGTGATGCACAACATTATTTGATGTTGAAGGATGGAGGAGGAGATCCAAAACCCCTATGTGAATTTCGAACATGGAGCTTCAGCTCCAAGAAGTAAGTCTCCTGATTTCATTGATTTATACACATCATGTTTGTACCTGTAGAACTTTGACAGACAAAAAATAGTAAAGGTTTTTTCCTGTTTCTTTGATCCAGAAGTCCTCTCTCTTTTCTAAGAAAAAAAAAATAACAATCATGTATCCATTTAACAGATCTGTTTCAAAGTTAATTACTATTAACAATTAATATATTTAACATGTACAGTATATTTTAAATTGGTTGCAGAGTTTTAGAAAAAAAACTCATTGTCATTGTTGGCTTTTTGACTGGTGGTTGGAAGTAACACATATCCGATTTAATCCATGTTATGTTGTCAACCCAGGGTGAAGGTGTATCATAAAGAAATAAATGTCCTTAACCAGAGAGACAGTGATAAAGTGTGGTTTGCTTGATTGTCCAATTTCTTTGACAAACCCCCATTTCTGCTGCATTCCAGACACAGAAAAGAGGAAAAAAAGTGAATGATAGATAAATAAATACAGCAGATATTGACTTACATTAATATTTTTCTTGTTTTTCCAGCTTAGTATTTCTTTATTTTTTGCTATGCAGAGAGTTATGAAAATGATAGATACTGATCCTCCTTCTGTATCAATGGTGCTCAAGTCACCGAGCACACAAAATGACGGTGACGCCGTGATCGAAACATTAAGTCACACTGTTTGTTGGCACAAACCTGTTGCCAAAGAGCCTGGACAGGTGTACAGAAAAATAGTGCATGAATGTAACTGTTGCTGTTGTATAGGACTTAACTTTGTTGTTCTTGCTAATTTCTACCTGTTCACAACCTCTGCAGCTGAGATTTGTTTCCCCCGCGCTCCTCTGTGTGTCCTACACAGAGAGCGCAAAATACGGTCATAGCAGGATGACAAGATAGTCGGGGCGCTCCAGCGCAGCACGAGGATGAAAAAGCCGGACGCAGGTTATAGCTGGGATGGAGCGGGTTAAGCAAATGAATGGAAGAAGGCGGCCCGCTGAAGAAATATTCAATATTGTACACATTTTATTATTGGTCAGAACTATCTTTTATTTAGAAAAATCTTTTATTTTATCAGTCCAGTACGGAAAAAACATCAACAGTTGTGTTGGGCGGATTTTGCCTTGGTCTGGTGGTTTGCAGATGACTTTTGGGCTGGAAAACTGTGACTCTATCTGGCAACACTGGCGCGAACTCTCTGTCATCAGCGAGTTGCGGCTCGTCAAGTTCCCGGCAGAAGATCGGAGTGTTTATTGAAGCTGCCCCGCGTGTCTCCTCCTGCTATCAGCTCTGCAGTTCTCGCCCGATACATACGAGCTCATTACGAAGCTGTTTTTTACGTGGCACTCGCTTCGTGCGGAGCCAGCAGCGCCTTTGAAATAGCATGAAAAATGATCAAACTAAAATAAAATTTAATTATTATAAAATACTCAGCATTTTCCAAAGTCACAGGGAGCCACAACAGAAGGATGAAAGAGCCACATGTGGCTCCGGAGCCATGGGTTGCCAACCCCTGGTCTAGAGAGTCTAGATGACCAACTCCCAATGTTAAAGTGCCTAGGATAGCACTAGGGTTACAAGGAACTTCTGCACAATTTTCAGAGCACATTACTGTGGTTTTTGTCAGATTTAAAATAACTGTAATAAATCCACACAGGCCCCACATTTTAATTTTTGAGTCACCAGCCAAGTTGGCCAAACACATTTATATCGGCTATACTGGATAAAACTATTCTACACGGAAATGCCTCAGGCTTTTTCCTTTTTTAACTTTTTTAGGTAAATGAAACTGCATAAAAGTAATTTATAAATGTTATGAAAACGTCTTTACTGTCATCTAACTGGAAACTCACATTCCAATATGCTAAGAAAACAAGGACAGATTTACAATAGATTTCCGATTTCTGCTTCCCGATGATTGCATTTTATATTAAATCAACAAAACAGCCAGAAAACCGTATAATGTTCTTGATTTTAGTTATATACATCATTGACTTCAAGGGTACAGCACTCTCAGTGGGGGGGGGGGGGGGGGGGTCTGCACAACATCTGACAGGTTACAGTTTTCGGTGTCTCCAAATCTACATTTTTTCTTTTAAATTTCTGTTGCTGCTGTGGTTCCAGCGGGTTTATCCTCCAGTTCTGACTGGATGCTGTTAAAAAATCACTGCATGTTCTGCTGTTTAACGCTACACATAGCTGAAGTGACCACGGGGATGGAGGGGGTCTTACATGTGCTAGTTTACGTCTCGTGCAGATGGTAGATGAAGAGAGGATAAAAGAAATTCACCAAAAGGAGAGCTAACAAATATAATTAATTTGACGCAAACATTTACCGTAAAATCCGGGTTATAAAGCGCGCCCGATTACAAGCCACACCCACCTGTTTTCACGTGCTTAACTATTTTTGTACTTACACAAGCCGCTGTCTCGACAAAGCACGTCCTGACTCCCAGGATGAGCATGGTTCATTACCACACTGTGGCCGCGTAATGTCTTGATTCAAGCTCATGTATCCAAATGCACCCACATATGAAACAGCATGGACCTCTATTCTGTTCACAAGTTCCTCAGTTATGTTTTTTTTTTATTTTTTATTTTTTTTTTTTACTTATTGACAATCTAGGTATCATACATAAAATTACTAACAGTAACCATATAATCAACATTACATCCCTCAGTTATGATGAGGAAATTTACATCCGCGATCCCCCATTTCCCATGAGTCTTAGGGGCTAAAAGCGGGGCCAACGCCCGGCTCACCGCACTGTTGTACGTGTTTAAGAATGAGCAAGGAGCAGCAATCCATGGAGGGGTGAACGGGAACAGCTCTCCTTCCACTTGTGTCGCGGCAGCATTATGGTACTAACGGGGCTGGTTAAAAAAACACCAGTAAAATAAAGCAGCGGCGACTGAAAAGCGCGCGCCTCAGCGCGGCGCGTTCGTCAGAAGTTTCCTTTCACAACAAACACTTGTTGCTCTGCGGACGCCTCTGCGCTCCGCGCTCGCCAAGCGGGCTCCTTGTCTCCCCTTCCTATCCGAAAAGCTCACACGGCGGCTGTGAGCTTTTCAATGCAAAATTCCGCACATGGATTTGTGTTTCCAGTCGTGTCCCGACAAAATAAAGGCTGATGTTATTCACACATATTTACGTGCAGCCAGCCGAGTCACTATGACTCAGAGGTAAATACACTTCTGAGCATGCGCTGTTCTCTCCGTCACGCAGCTGACCGGCATTTCCATTTACTGATGGTGGATTTTTTCACGCTGCTTTTAACGATTACTTTTAACTTGAAAGCTTCATCATATTGTAGCGGCGATCACGTGCACGTTGGGTCTAATGGCACCAAAGGATTCTGGGATGCGGCCGGGCATGCGTGTTTCTTTTTGTTGAACCATGACTGAAGTGTCTAAGACCTGAAGTAACCTCCATGCTGTTTGGCTGCTTAGAAGTATGTTACAAAACAAATGACTTGTGTTTGGTGTTAGATGGAGAATTCAAACCATTCACTGAGCCCGAAAGTACGTACATGACGGCCGCCAATTAAATTCATAAATTAGCCGCGTCACTGAATAAGCCGCAGGGCTGTAAGCGCAGGAAAAAAGTAGTGGCTTATAGTCCGGAAATTAGGGTACTCACTTTGTGGTGACTAACCCTCGAACTTTTACTCGCCAAAGAGGACAAAGTGCTTGCAACTGTTAAGTAAGGATCTTTTAAAGCAAAAGTCTACTGGGAGAAAATCATTTTTCCATCTAGAAAAAGTTTTTATTGTTGCAGCTGTTGTTGTTTTTTCTTCTTTTTTTCTTTCTTTTTGTTCTTTTAAGGTTTGTCTTTGCTATGTATTTTTACTTATTTTTGTTTAAATTTAATATACTTTGTCGTAAAGAAGCAGGTTGTAGATGTTCCTCTGTTTTATTTATGATATTGTTCTGTAAACACATTGAAGGTCACTTTATCTTTCGGGTGAACGCCACTTTTGCTGCTGCATTTTCTTTCTGTCGTTTTTGCTGCAGATAAGAAAATTTCCACATTGTGGGATAAATAAAGGTGATCTATTCTATCTTTTCTATTCTATTCTAGTGTGATTTATATATCGTTATTGTTTTATCGCCCTGCCCTATCAGTGGACTAAAATAAAATTTAATTATCTGTGGGGGAAAAACTCAGTAATAAAAATTCCTTAGATGACAGAAGTGATGTAAATTCATGAGTTAAAAAACATAAACATAATAAATGGTAAAAGCCCAAAGATTTTAGTAGAAATCAGCTGTGTTAAATAAACTAAGATCACTTTTCTGTTCCTTTTTTAAACAGAAAACCACAACGAAGCCATTTATTCTGACAATAAAAAAGGGAAGAAAAGGAGAGAAAAAGAGAATGCACCAGGTAAGTCATGTAATTGTTTTTAAATGTAATGTATTTTGTCATTGATTTGACAAATTCTGACTTCATGACTAAATATAAAGTCATTCCCTTTTTAAAATGTGTTTATTTTTGCCACCCTAACTTTATTCACCAACAGAAACCAAACAAATGTTGGTCCAGCTAAGGTTTACTGGTGAACCTGATTCATTGTTGGTTTCAAGATCATACTATTATTTTAACACAAACTGAAGATCTGCTGTGTTGTTAGTTATGACACACAATGGAGGAGATAAATACTTGATCCTTGATGATTTTGTAGGTTTGTCCACCTCAAAAACAAACTGACAGTCTGTCATCCTAATGGTAGATCATTTGAGCATTTAGAGACAGATAATCACCAAAAGAAAATCAAGAAATTGACTTTAAAATCTATATACATTTATTTGCATGTCATTGAAGGAAATAAGTATTTAATCCCAGTAATCATTATGAGTTCTGGTTTACACAGACTAGTTAGTCTCCTAATCAACCTGTCACCTGAATTGAAGACACCTGTTTGAACCTGTTTGAAAGACACCTGTCCAATCAATTAATCAGTCAGACTCCAAACTCCCAATATTGGAAAGACCAAAGAGACTAAAGAGCTTTCAGTAGATTTAAGAGGGAGGATTGTAATCCAACAAAAGACTGGAATTGACTAAAAACCATCAGCAAGAATTTCTTCCATCTGGACAATGTGTCACCTTCCAATGAGTCAAATCCAGGAGGAGAATTCAAAGCAAAAATGTTTGAAGTCGAGGTTAAACTCAGTGTTGGAAAGTTAAACACTTTCGACCAACCTCCAGAGTCTTAGAGCCTTGTGGATACCGACTAGAAAAGTATTCCGTCAAGAAGAGGAAAGAGTCAGATGTCATTGCTGAAAAGAAAACCTGAACCAGAAGCTTGCTGTTTTGCAATCACATACCATTCAAAGAAAAATCTTAGTTTTCTTTCAGATATGAACTAAAACTTTTTCAAAAAAAAAATTCGCCCATTATTGCTAATTTTGTTTTTATTTTCTTTTTTCCAAGCAGAAGTCCAAGCATCTGGCAGCAGGTCTCGTCTCTTGCTGGTGGGTTTGGGGATAATTTGTTTCCTCTTGTGTGCCATCATCATCATCAGCGTCAGTTACTGTAAGTTCAAACAAATAATATTTTTTTTATTTATGTATTTTTTTATACATGTAACTGTTTTTGTACTAAAATAAATGATTTTGTGTAACTGGCTTAAGCCTAAGTAACAATTGTCCTCATGGCTAGATATGGGAGAAAAATGGGAAAACCTGTAAAGGGCACACAGGTGGTTCACATATTTTAGCAAAGTTGTAGACTTCTGGGTGGGCAAAAAGAAAAAATGTAATGCCCATTTCTACAGGCGTGCTCCACACAACAGGTCAGTGAACACTTAAACAAAAAAAAAATGGCGAGTGAAGGCTAAAGTAGGTGAGACACAGATGTGTCTACAAAATTAAAAAATCCTCCTCACTGTGCAAGGGGCCAATGAGTAACGTTTACGTAATAATTCAATGCTATGTGGGCGCTCCTTTCGTAGACTGTCAGTTTGTGTGGTCATCGTACAGGTGGACTAACATGCAGCATTCGCACAGTAAGAAAAGGGCCAGTACTGTGTGTGTTGTAGGGGTAACAAACAACAGCATCACTGATACATCACAATTATTATAAGTCTTACAAATGCCTCACAATACAATTACCTCACACACACACACAACAATTATACTTTACATTTTTATGAGACTCCTTAAGGTAGCTGTATTAGATGAGCCTGTGGCTGCTCCTCTCTACAAGCCTCCACAAGCCCAGACAACCAAATAACCTGCAGAACCCATATTGGTAAATCCCCTGTGTGGATCAAACTCCAGGTGCATGTGGGAAAAAAGGCTTAAACAACTATACACTTATATAGTTAAACAACTATACATTCCCCAGCTAAATTATTATTAGGTATCATTTACTAGTACTTGGTTGAACCCCTTTCACCTTCAGAACTGCCTTAATCCTTGGTGGTATAGATTCACAAGGTAATGGAAACGTTCTTCAGAGAGTTTGGTCCATACTGAATACATGACAGCATCACAGTTGCTTCAGATTTGTTGGCTGTACATCAATGATACCAATCTCCTGTTCCGCCACATCCCAAAAGTGGTCTATAGGGGTTGAGATCTGGTGACTGTGGAGGTCATTTGAGTCCAGTGAACTCATTGTCATGTTCAAGAAACCAGTCTGAGATGACTGGAGAGGCAGACGGTGTATCTTCTGCTGCTGTAGCTCATCTGCCTTAAGGTTGGACCTGTTGTCCATTTACAGATGCTCTTCTGCAGAACTTGGTTGGAACTAGTGTTTGTTTGAGTTCCTGTTGCTTTTCTATCAACTGGAACCAGTCTGGCCTTTTTCCTGGCATCAACAAGGCTTTCTCACACTCCCACTCACTGGATATTTGCTCTTTTTCTGACCTTTCTGTGTACATTGGGTTCCAATTGATCATGAACATTTTACATAAGTGTGAAAAAGATAAAGTTCTTTGTTTTTCAGTTAAACACATGGATAGTGTGTCAGGACTATTTGCACTGAAAATCATTCTGAGATAATTAGTTTGCCACGTAAGCTCAGTCTTAGAATAGAGTACTAAGGAAGTACCATTTATCCCAAAGTTTGTTAGAACAACAGTAAACAGATGCTGTTCAGTCACAGTCAGTGTGTCAGAGACAAACCAAACCTAAATATGTATCAGCTCTTTAACCTGAAGGGCTATAATCTACAAACACTTCATGTTCACTTACAACAGATTGTGTTTTGGAAACTTCTCAGCAAATTTGTATGACATTTTAAATCCACAGTTGCAGTTAAGTGAGAAAAGGGAATTCCAGAATCCTTAAACATATGTATGCATGTCACAAAATTAGAAATATTTATTTAAAAATCTTCTTTTCTGGAAAAAATATCAAATTAATGAATTAATGGTTATTTGTGTCATTGGGATTGCAGTCGCCATGGAAACAAACAAACTGAAGCAAAATCTCAGTGACCTGGAAGCAAAAAATGAGCAACTGACTTTGGAGAAGAGAGATTTACAAAACCAGACTGAAGATCTGAGAACGAATATGACAAAACTGACTGCAGAGAAGATGTTCTTTGAGAACCAAACAAAGGAGATGACGGTTAACATGACAATCCTACAAAACCAGACTGAAGATCTGAGGATTAACATGACAAAACTAGACAATCAGACATGGCAGCTGACTGCAGAGAAGATGTTCTTCAAGAACCAAACCATGGAGATGACGGTTAACATGACAATCCTAAAAAACCAGAACGAGCAGCTGAGAAACAACAGTGACAAACTCAACAAGATCCAGGCAGCAATCATCAGTTACCCCAACTTTCCATCTGATCTATTCTGCCCTGATGGAGGTAAATGTTTAATCTGTGATTCTGACAAATGTTTGCTTTATTAGTAATAAAATTATTTGTTTGTTTTATATAAAACTTTAATCAAATTAAGAAAAAAAAAAGAAACATGACAAGTTTGTTTTCTAAATGGTGTGGCGTGTCATCTCTGCCATAAAGTGAAAGGACGTAAAGACAACTGAGCGGCGTATTCAGGAACTGAGTGAGGATCCTTACAACCACGCAGGCGCAATTCTAACCGAGTGGTGATCATCCGGGGTCATTTCTCCTTTGCGTCCTCACCAGGGGCCTCATTTATAAAACTTTGCGTAGGATTTGCGTCAGAAATGGCGTACGGATGAAACATAGGACGTGCGTACGCACAGAAATATTCGGATTTATAAAACCGTGCGCACGCACATCCTACGCATCTTTCCCTTTATAAATCACAACCGATTCTAAATGCAGCGCAGCTTTTGCGGCGTCATGACACGCCCATAGTTGCCCATAAATAGTCCGTGAAACGCCCACAAATTAATATTCATGGCTTGCTAAATCATGGCAAACACAGAGGGGAAATAAAAAAACATAACTTCATTCAATGTGAAGTAGAAGTTATCGTTGGCGAGGTGGAAAAGAGGAGAAATATGTTGTTTGGAGGGCAGTGTGGGCATTACTAATGCCAAAAAGGCACGTGAGCGGCAAACGGTGGCAGACGCCGTAAATGCTGCAGCCTCACAACCTCGGACCGTGGCCGAAATAAAAAAGAAATGAAAGAAATGATCGGACATCAAAGTCGAGGCAAAAAAACGTCTAGCGCTGCATCGGCAGAGTGTTTCCGCCACGGGGGGGACCGGAGCTGACCCCTCTTGATAAGAAACTGGCCGCTATTATTGGGGAATCCCTATTAAGTCCCCCATATCGGCGTCCCGGTGGGGACGCCGATATGGGGGATGCAGTCAAGTCACACGCCGACGCGCCAGGGTCAGGGTGACACAGGTAAGAGAAATAATTAAAATGAATGCAGTCAAGTCACATGTATGCAGGCTACACATTTACAGATTATTAATATAGAACAATTTTATTTTAGTTGCTGGGTGTTCCAGCGGGGCCAGGGGTTCCGATGCTGCAGCTGAGCAGCCGTCTGGCCCCAGCGTCTCCACGGCACGCGGCTCTCAACCCTCCAGCAGTGGACGTGTCCTCACCGATGCAATCCTTGAAATGCAGAGGGAAGTCAGTAGTTCAATCAGAGAGGTGGCCAAGGAGTTGGGCGAAATCAAGATCGCCCTGACTGAAATAAACTGCGCGATGAGGGAATTCTTAAATAAATAATATTTTCCACACCTTTTGTTGTTCTTTACAAGCGACGCATCACTTCCAAACGCTGGCGCACAGCAGCAGCATTTGGCTCAAATGCGTGGGGATGGGGTTCAGGGTCGGGGCCAACACAGCAATCAGCGCCAGGGGGTAGAGGCACGTTTTTAAGCTGTGCCACATTGTGTAGCGCAGCACATCCGAGCACGATGTGGCACACACTGTCACTTTCACGTGTTTCTTCCATCTGCCGACGGTGTCGCCGTTTCTCATTTCACCCGTTTTTGTGCGTACGCCTGGGTCAGAGCTTGCGTGGAGGACCGCACATTTTCCCGTCAAGTTTGCTTTTTATAAATCTCAACTATTGCGTAGAGAGTGGCGTACGCCTTCTTTTGTGCGTACGCAACGTTTATAAATGAGGCCCCAGGATATGCGTTCAGTGTTAAGGGTGTGTGTTTGTCACTTGGGGGCAGGAACCTTTCTGGTGTTTGTGATTGGCCGAAATTTGCATGTCAAACACGCCGAGGCAGAGGGGCGGGACGGCGGGACTTTCATTTTTGGGGGCGGGGGGGGGGGGGGGGGAAACAGAAGGCCTTTGAGCTGCATGCTGCTCTCTGCCTTTTATCATATTTTTTATATCCAGTACTTACACAACCATAAGGTGAACATAAAAGTCTTACACTTTCTCCTAAATGTACAGAGCGGCCCTAATGTGTTGCTGTGTGACTTTGGTAAAGAAGATCTATGGAAGAGAACAGCATGAGAACGGTACAGAGAAAAGTGAGGACATGAAACAGACACCCCCCAAACCATAATGCAAAGGTGCAGATATGTGCATAATGTGGAACAAAGTTGGAAACCCTGGAAATGCAAAGAGACACGATTAAGAAGCACAGTTTAAACTGCAAGCTATCAGCTTCGCGGAGGAACACAGAAATAGAGCAGCTGCAGTTCGGTCAAGTTAGGAAGATCTTTACAGATTAACACAGAGTGAACTACAAATGCATTTCTAAAGAAAAAATATATTTTTTGGCCTTTTAATCAGAACTGTTTGCTTAAAGATGCGAGCCGGCTGCAATGAAAAGCTGCTCACCCTCCGGTCCTTTTACTGGGAGGCAGCGCCGGGCGAGTTACGCCACACTTTTGGACTGTAGGACTTAAGCTTGTCCTGACGCGTCTGCTTGCACTGTTCTTTGGAGCCGCACGGCAACAAGACGGACTCTGACGATCACACTTAACTCTATTTTAGATGTGAAATTATGGAGGGCAAATAATTTTCTGCAGCTCAACCAGGAGAAAACAAAAATTTTAGTTATCAGTTCCGAAACCAAGAGAGAGAAACAGTTCCTGAATCTACAGGAACTTTCATTAAGTCATTCATAAACAGTCAGAAACCTGAGGGTTATCTTCAACTAAAACTGGTTTTTATCATCTTAGAAATCTAGCTAGGGTCCGCCCACTTCTCTCTCTTGCTAATATGGAGATGCTAATGCATGCTTTTATCATTAGTAAAATTGATTATTGTAACGCCCTGCTTGCTGGTCTTCCAAAAACCAACATCAGGAACCTTCAGCTTCTCCAAAACTCTGCTGCACGAGTTCTCAAAGACCAGGGGTTTCATTTATAAATGTTGCGTACGCATAAAAGAAGGCGTACGCCACTCTCTACGCAATAATTGAGACTTATAAAAAGCAAGCTTGACGGGAAAATGTGCGGTCCTTCACGCAAGCTCTGACCCAGGCGTACGCACAAAAACGGGTGAAATGAGAAACGGCGACACCGTCGGCAGATAAAAGAAACACGTGAAAGTGAAAATGACAATACTGTCTCTCATAAATAACATGAAGACTTCACAAAGCAAGTCTTACAATTAACAGCCTACAGGAACACGCGTTTGATCGATCAGTGAAACAAACAAAAAACGGAAATTACAACAGAAATTCAAATGAACACATATTTGCAGAAAGAAAAGTGAAATATGTTCTGCAATATTGGCATGTTGTGCGATTCATCCTCATAAATAATATAGTTAACAGAACAAAATAATGTGCAAAACTGATATTCTCGTCAGTGTGTCCGTCTGGCGGAGCAGATATAGGTGCAATTAGACAGACAGACAGACAGACAGACAGACAGACATATTAATTGTCCACTGGGGAAAGTTGTTTTCATAGAAAAACATTTCTTCATTAGCTACGGAATTATGGTATTCATGCATAGGCCTTTAGTTTGTCTTATTTTTGATAAAACAACGTATGGCGTATGTCTCAACCATTCAGAAAGCCGCGACTTTGATGTCCGACCATTTCTTTTTTATTTCGGCCACGGTCCGAGGTTGTGAGGCAACAGCATTACGCCGTCTGCCATTTGCCGCTCACCTGCCTTTTTGGCATTAGTAATGCCCACACTGTGTCCTCCAAACAACACTTTTCTCCTCTTTTCCACCTCGCCAACGATAACTTCTACTTCCGTTATTTCACATTGAGTGAAGTTACGTTTTTTTGATTTTCTCTCTGTGTTTGCCATGGTTTCGCAATCAATGAATATTCATTTGTGGGCGTTACACGGACTATTTATGGGCAACTCTGGGCGTGTCATGAAGCCGCAAAAACAGCGCTGCATTCAGAATCGGTTGTGGTTTATATAGGGAAAGATGCGTAGGAGGTGAGTGCGCACGGTTTTATAAATCCGAATATTTCTGTGCGTACACATGTCCTATGTTTCATCCGTACGCCACTTCTGACGCAAATCCTACGCAAAGTTTTATAAATGAGGCCCCAGGAGGCGGGCTCACATCACCCCAATTTTAAGATCCCTGCATTGGCTCCCCATATGCTTCAGGATTGATTTTAAGATACTTTTAACAGTTTTTAAATGTCTTAACGGTCTTGCGCCTTCTTATTTATCAGACTTTTTAGTAAAGTATGAACCCTCGCGGACACTGAGATCCTCTGGCACTGGTCTGTTAACCATCCCAAATGTAAAAACTAAAACCTATGGAGAAGCTGCGTTTCAACACTATGCCCCCCGTTTATGGAACAGTCTGCCAGAGGACCTGAGAGCCGCAGAGACCATTAATGCTTTTAAGAAAAAGCTAAAGACCCATCTTTTTAACCTGGTTTTTAGCTATTTTTTTTACTACTTTTATTTATCTATTTATTCAGTTCTTTATTTATATGTATTTATTTATAAATGTATTTATCCATTTTATCTTGTTTAATGAACTTGAACTAGATTTTTAACACGTTATTTTAATTTAATTCAATGTTTTATTGTTTTTATCAATATGTTTACTTTTTTATTCTCATTTTTATCCATTTTTATTTCCGGTGCTTCCTCAGTTGGATCCTCTCCCTCTGGGTCGGCTGCTGTTCAGCCGCTGCAGCTCTAGATGGGGACCTGCATCACCGCTTAGCTGTGGTGGAGCGGTCCCCGCCTGTGATGCTGCATTTGGCTGTCTATGCGGCTGTTCACAGAGGGGGAGGTTCCAACTATCAGCGTTTCCTGCATCCTGTTTTTGTGCTCAGCCTATTTCATATTGTCTTTTCCCATCAGTTAGGGGGTGGGAAGTGTGAAAGGAGTGGGGGGCTAGGTACGGGGAGGCGGGCCCTATTTATTTATTTATTATTTTTATTTTATGTTATTATTGTCATGCTTGTTTTTTGTGTGTTTTAATGCAAAGCACTTTGTGTTATATTTATATATGAAAAGTGCTTTATAAATAAAGTTTGATTTGATTTGACGGAAGGGGAGCTGGCATGTTTGATAGAAATTTAGACCAGATGTTCATTTCAGATGCAGAAAATCAGGACTTTGATGGATTTTTGGTGTTGATTGATGACTGAAAAAATAAAAAATAAATCACAACCAACTCAGTTTTGCGCTCGCTGCCTTTTTAAAACACACACCAGCATGCACGTTTTACTGATTTGTGTTAACGTAATATACAGAAAAAAACACCCATAACAATATTCAATATTCACCCCACTCTACTGAACAGTATTTATGCCTTATATAGCTCCTTATTCTTATTTTATTTTATTCTACCTTTTTATATTGTTGGACGAGAGTTGCTGGAAAAAATTTCATTGTGCACTGCAGAATGACAATAAAAAGATTCTGATTCTGATAACTGCAACAGCTCAGTTTATTCCAGCACTGTTGTATTGTAAGGAGAGGAGTGTGTTATGGGAAATAATACGGCTTTAATTGTGTGTGTGTCTGGCAGGTCAGTGTGTGGCTCTTTGACTATCACAGTTAAAAGTGTCGGCTATCTGTGTCAAACTTGTCCCCCCCCCATTAGTGTTAGAGGCTTTAACAGAAAAGAACGGTGGATGTAACGTGGATAGCCGCATGCTGCTCAAGAGCCTTCTGTTAACCCCCCCCCTGCTCTGAAAATAGAAAGTCTCGCCCCGCTGCCTCGCCAAATTTGACATACAAACTTTGGCCAATCAGATCAACCAGAAAGGTTCCTGCCCCCAAGGGACAAACACACTCTGAGCACCGCCTCCCAAGTGACAAAAACGCCCCCTTAACACTGAGCGCAAATCCTGGTGAGGAGAACTGATCCCAGAAGATCACCACTCAGTTAGGATGACAGGCGTGCAGTTGTAAAATGCGGGGTCACTTGGTTAGAATCGTCTTGTAAGGATCCTCACTCAGTTCCTGAATACGTCGCTCAGTTGTCTTTACGTCCTTTCACTTTATTTTTTAACACTTTTTAAAAATGTCAGTCATATAGAATTAAAGTTAAAATGTCAAGATTTTGATTTCCTCTTTTCCTTTCTTACCTACAGTTTGTCAGACGTGTCCCAAAGACTGGATTCAGTTTCAGGAAAGCTGCTATTTTTTTTATAACTTAAACTGGAAAACATGGGACCAAAGCCGACAGCTTTGTCAAAGCAACAAATCAGACCTGGTGGTTATCAGCAGTCTTGAGGAACAGGTTTGTTATAAAATGTTAAACTAAATGTAGTTTGGTTATTTTTTAAAACTACATAAAGTTCTAAATGTTTATATGACACAATTACATTTACAGACATTCATCTATAACACAATAAAATTCTACATGGACATCTGGCACGGATACTGGATTGGTTTACAAAAAGTGAACAACAACTGGACGTGGGTGGATGGCAGTCCAGACACACTTGGGTAAAGAAGAATTCTTACTACATATCAACATGTTTATTAAATGTGCTGATGGGTTTTTATTTATTTTTAGGTACTGGAAGAACCCAGGGAGCTCAGTAAATTTTACACTTATAGCCAAAGATCCAGCTTTGACCCAGAGTTGGATCCAAAACAGAAATGGCTTTTTGAACAGATTCATCTGTGAGATTAAAGCTTTAATTTTCTGATCAGTTGAACTGAACTTTTTTCCTGCTACTGTGTTTCTTCTGTCTTTACTTTTCCATGTTTTAGTTGTAAGGTGATAGGTTATAAACCTCAATGTCGTGATTAAAATTGTTACAATCAAGCCTCAAATCTCAGAATGTTAGCTTTAAAATGTCTGCAGCTCTGGGTTGTTGCATGACCCAACTTTGACCTCCTGATCGCCTAAAAACAAACCCTGACCAGCCCACACTGCACCAGAGAACAGGGAGGCTTGTTGTTTTGTCATCTTCATTTTGGCCAAAAGTCTCAAAGTTCTGTGGTTCTGCTTTCAACTAACTTCATGATCTTATGTCATTTTAATGCAACATACCTGTTCTGACCGCTTTAGATCTGGTTTTGTTTTTGTTTTGTTTTCACTGTTTACCAATTGTAAGTAAGTAAGTAAGTAAGTAAGTTTTATTTATATAGCGCCTTTCACAGATAAAATCACAAAGCGCTGAACAATAAACAATATACAACCCAGTAAAAGCAGAAAAACAATCAATTAAATATAATGTGAGCAAAACTAAATTAAAGAAAAATAAACATAAAATAAAAGTAACAATAAAACCAGTCAGCTAAAAGCATTTTTGAATAAAAGTGTCTTCAGTTGACTTTTAAAAGAATCGACGGTGTTGGCCACACGAAGGGACAGAGGAAGGGCATTCCAGAGTCTGGGGGCTATTCCCTGGAACGACCGGTCACCTCTGGTTTTGTACTTTGTCTTAAAAATCTTTAAAAGATTTTGATCTGAGGATCGGAGGGCACGGCTGGAAGCGTAGGGACAGAGCAAGTCTGATAAGTATTTTGGGGTCTGTCCATTTAACGCTCTATAGGTTAAAACTAGAATTTTAAAATCAATACGCCACTTGATTGGGAGCCAGTGCAAGGAGGATAAAATGGGGGTAATGTGTGCCCTTTTGTCAGATCCTGTTAAAAGCCTTGCAGCAGTGTTTTGAACTAACTGAAGACGGTTAAGAACAGATTTATTAAAACAAGTAAAAAGAGAATTACAATAATCTAAACGAGAAGAAATAAAAGCATGGATAACCATCTCTAAGACTGAGTTAGATAAGAACGCCCGCAATTTTGCTATGTTACGTAAATGATAAAAACAGTTTCTAATTAAAAGGCTGGAATGATGGTCCAAAGACATTGACTGGTCAAACCATACACCAAGATTTCTGATACAGGGCTGTACAGAGGAGCTCAAAGAACCAAGATGCCGGGAAATTATTGGGATTTTGTTTTCTGGGGCAACTATTAGTGTTTCTGTCTTTTCTGAGTTTAGCTGAAGACTGTTGCTCGTGAGCCAAGATTTAACACAAGCAAGGCAATCTAGTAATTCTGTAAGTTTGTGGAGTTCTGTGTCATTGAAAGAGCAGTACAGCTGAATATCATCGGCATAGAAATGGTATGACACATTTTTAAAGTTATTCAAAAGCTTTCCAAGAGGGTAGATGTACATTAAAAACAAAAGAGGTCCTAAAACAGATCCCTGGGGCACACCATGTAGGAGTGGAGCGGTATCGGAAAGCATGCCATTTATGTAGACAGAGAATGTTCTATTAGTCAGGTAGGAGGTAAACCACTTTAAAACAAACCCAGCAATACCAAACTCATTGTGGATTTGGAAATCTGCCTCATTTCCTAAATCATATTCACAATCTGATTGGAGATAGGTTGAGACTTTTAGTTAAATGATTTTCAATTACCTTAGAGTCCAGCCTCATAGTGAGCAGGTTCTTTTTTTGGAGTCATACGGCCCAAAACCCTGCAGACCTGTGTAAAACTACTCCACATCTTTTTTTTGGGGTGGGCTTTTTTCTGAACAAGACAGAAAACCAGACTGTCCAAAAGGACTTGTAATGGCCACCTTCTATGCACAGTTAAAAAATACAGTTTTTGTCTGCATTAAATAGCGTGTATTTTGTTGCACTGTCCACTTTCACATTTACAGGTAAATGTAAAAATGCTGTAGAATTATTGACATTTAGTTTTTAAAAATTATCTATTTATGAACAAACAAGTGTGGCTGTAGAAAACTTGTCTACAAGTAAACTTGCACAAAACGTTTTGTTTATTCATTTTGAACTATAACCCTATATTAAAATTCTTTAAAACAGGGGTCTCAAACTCACTCTACCTGGGTCTAGCTGAGGGAGGCCTGCAACTTCAACACACGCCATTGTAAGTGTCTGAGAGCCAATAAATTTGTATGGAACATGTACTATACTATTAACTATACTCTATTATTAACTGTTTTTATGTACAAAATGTACTCATAAAATTCAAATTAAATACATAAATAAAAAAGTAAATAAATCAGTAATACATTTCTTTTCATTTAGTCTTCTATATCTGCTGTTTTCTAATTTTAACGTCCTTATTAACACAGTTCAGTTAACACTGTTAAATTATTACTATTAAACACAAAAGAAGACTCCAATTTTACAGTTCTGTAAATCCATCAATGGTTCTTCTGAACACGGCTTCTCTTTTCTTCTTACGGCTGGACTCTTGGCAGCACTTCCTCCCAAACAGCTGAGACCCTCAGTATGATTGAAGATGATTGTCAGTAAATCTGGACTGAACTTGGACTGATAGAAATTTAATGTTGAGAAGTCAGAAAGTATGTGCTCCCAATTTTGAATCTGTGTTGAATTTTCTTTTTAAGTTTACTTTTTAAAACATAAATCAGTAAAGGAAAAACAACATTCAGTAAGCATTTTTGGACTTCTTTCTTATGACTTTTTGCGCATTTAAACCCCGAGCACAAGTTATTGTAGAGCAGCCGGTCAGACACTCCTATTTTTATTAAAAAACGGATGGAAATTCATGTTGGTGACACTAAGTAGTGCAGCCAAGATGCACAATAAGCCTGTTTGAGATCACCCAGGTGGACGCAACGCTGCGCAGATCACCTGGTGTGTGACGGATGTTTTTGTTTTCGCTCCAACATCACCTGTCAATCATCACAGAAATATCACCAGAAAGGCACGGGAGCAAGGCCCAATACCTGAGCGAGCGCAGCTGGAAACTAAGTACCGTACTGCACTGACTGCAAACCGCAAATGAGAGACCCGTGTTAGGGTTACGCCGCGCACTTAACAATACATGCACCCACTGCACGTATGGTTACGGTTATGCGCGCGCGGTCTGTGCGGCCCAAAGAAAAGTTCAGCACTCACTGCATGTATTAAGATACTTTCTAAAAAGTAAAGTAAGGAACTCCTTAATGTGGTCCAGGGAGGGGGCTGACAGGTTACCTGAATTAAATGTTCTCCCTGTTTATTGCATTTATCTTTTATAAAAAACGGGTAAACATTGGTTATAATCTAAAATAAAATCAAATAGAAACTTTTATATAAAATAGAATTTTTAATCTAATCAATCAAACATTCTTTATAAAAAAAAAAGCGCTTCTCATGCATTTGTGCAGCTCGAAGTGCTTTAACACTAAAAACAAAAAATATACAATATTATAGTAAAAACCCAACCCACCCTTTACCCTTCCCACTCCCCTCCGTCAAAGCTTACGACCCATGACCCCCACGTACAATGAATATTGACTATGTAACTTCTTAATGGTAAAGCTCCGTGCGGTGGGCTGCAGTCACAAGAAGCGTTTCGTTGGGGTTAAAACGCCGCCGTGCATGACTATAACCATAACCTTTCTCCGGGTCCGTGCAACCCAGATTTCATAGCTTAACATTTTAGAACGAATTGAGAAGGCTGTGAAGGAAATTGTTTTATTATTATCTTTGTTTAAATGTATTTGGTTAAATGTGTGTTTAAATGTTAACTCAGATTGACCTTTTTACCTTTTCTGAAAACAGTTGTGTGTTTGTTAATCTGCTTCTCATCCCAGCAAGGATGAAGGGGGTTTACAACACACTGTCCTGAGCTGACTTTGAAGCTGCAAAGTTAAACTCCAGCCGCCCCAGCAAGGGCGACAACTGCAGCAACAACCATTGACCAAGCCGGCATTCCCGGTAGAAAAGATCCCCACAAGAAACACTGGAGCTAAAAGCATGATAAGATACTAAAATTAAAGACATAAGATGTACAAAAAAAATAAAATTGAGAATAGGATGCATAAATGAAATTAAATACATAAAACAGCCTATACAAAAACTAATAGAATAAATTAGGAGTTAAAATTAACTAAAAGCTAAATTAAAAAGGTGGGTCTTGAGCCAGAGTCAAAAATTACTACCAGATTTCTCACACATTGAGAAAGTTTAAAATTCTGAAGTTGAGGTAAAATCATCTCTCTCTTGTCTTCAGAACCAATGATTAAAACTTCAGTTTTGTCCTGGTTGAGCTGTAATAAGTTTTTTGCCATCCGTGACTTAATATCTAAAATTTCAATTTAAAAGAGTGTTAACAGGTTCAAGGTCATCAGGAGACACGGCGATGTAAAGCTGTGTATCATCAGCATAGCTGTGAAAGTCTCCTGATTACCTCCCCAAGAGGCAACATATATAAATTATAAAGTATTGGAACAGGTGTAAAACAGGTAGGTCTCCAAAGAGAAAAGCATGATGCTCAAATGAACAATATTTACTAAGTAAAATATTTTCAGATGATATTGTTTTGTGAGCAATCAATGCAATACTCTCACCTTTCTTTCCTCCCCTGATAGAAAATAAAAAGTTAAAATTAGGTGGAGAAGCCTCAGTGAGAATAGCTGGTGCGTCAGTGCCAAGCCAGGTTTCAGTTAAAAACAAACAGGTTAAATCATGGTCTAAAATTAGATCATTAATGATAAAAAGACTTTTTTTAAAGTGATCTGACATTTAAAAGAGCCATCTTCATTGTTGTGAGTAATATTTGATGTGAGCACAACATCAGTTTTGTGACTGATGTGTCAATTGGGCGAAAACTTTTTTTTAAATGTATCTATTAATTTATTTATTCTTTGATTTAACATCTTAACTTATTCTTTTTATTTTTCAGGTGTTTTAGGCTTTTTATACATGAACTTGTTTACATTTTATATATTTTAGCTGTTTTTATAACAAACTTTTCTATTTAGCACTTTTACATTTTAGACGGTTGTGAGATGTTTGTGTCTATGCTGACACCCAGGCCAACAGGAGGACAGAGTGGACGGCACCTTCTTGGTTCTCTCCTCTTAAGGTTTTTTCTTCTTAAATCATTTCTCTTTTACTTGTGCTATTCTTTGTGTATTTTATCATGAGGGGCGTATTTATTTATTTTTTGCATTGGTGTTTTTGCATCCTTATTTGTTTTTATGTACAGCACATTAAGCTGTTTTCTTAACATGAAAGGTGCTATAGAAATAAAATAATTTGAATTTGAATCTAACATGTGAGGCACGTGGATATGAATGGAAATGATTTGAATGTCTATTGGTGATGCAGACTGCTACATGACGCTGTCTCCCTTCAGTTTATTTACATGCAATTTTATGTAACCTCACAAAAAAACAAATATATTCTTTCTAAATGGGGATTTATTTTTTTATATGTATTACAATGTTAGTGCAAAGGCAACTGTAATTTGTTTAAGAATTACCGTATTTTCCATACAATAAGTTGCTGCGGAGTATAAGTCGCACCAGCCCAAAAATGCATTATAAAGTAGAAAAAAACACATAAGTCGCACTGGACTATAAGTCGCATTTTGACGGGAAATATATCTGACAAAATCAGAGACCAAGAACTAATAACTTGCAAAACCTCATATGACACAATCATAGCAGACTGTTTATCTCATAATTTCACAGTAATTCTTTCTCATAATTATTTATTTATTTATTTCATGAAGCATCATTGGCCAAATAATACTTTATTTTCATCCTGTATTTGTAGAAACAGTTGTCATTTTTATTGCATTTCTGAATCTATGAAATCATTGGAAAATAGAATATTATGTTGTAAGTCTTCAAGATCTTACTGTAAAAAAGTTTCCTGATTCTCTGAGTCACCTAACATACTCTTAACACTAAACATACCTCATACATCAAATTGACCCAGGAACATCATCTCTGTTCCTCACAAATGAACATAACAGGAGGGTTAACAATGTATTTATTTCAATTTAGTTCTAATATAAGTCGCTGCAGAGTATAAGTCGCACCCCTTGCCAAACTATGAAAAAAAGGGCGACTTATAGCCCGGAAAATACGGTATATGATCACATTATGTTTGATAAAAAAGATTAACATTACATTGATGTTTTCTGTAGCTACACAAAAAGTGAACATGTTGAAGCAGTGGCGGTTCTACACCGCACACATACCAATTTGACAACATCCTTTTGTCTCTATCTTTATTTAACATTTTACACAAAATAAATGAATTTTATAACTCGTACTACAGGGGTGTCAAACTTAGTTTAACAGTGGGCCTAAATTAAAAACACACTTTAGGTTTTGGGTCGAACAGGTTTAATTTTATTGAACACACTAAAGCTAAACTTTTAAACCTTATAAACCTTTAATACTGAACTTTTTGAACATAAATATGAATAAAAACAAACAGGAACATAAATCTAGAATAAATCAAGTTATACCTTAAATAATATATATTTTGCTCTCCATATAATATAATCTGTCAAAATTATACAAACATGAAGATGCTGCAGAACAAAACAAACAAAGCCTGGAAATTTTAACAATAAGAAACAAATCAAATCATTCCGCTTTCTTTGCTCCTTTTGTTATTTTTTTTTAGCTGGACTCCTGGCATCACTTTTATCAATAAGTTAATTTCTTGGTGTGTGACGTCCTGTGTGAGTCTTTGTGAAACGGATCTGAGGGATTTGATTTTCTTAAAAACCTGTTATTGTGAATATAATTTTATGTCTTATAAAACATTCAAAACTAAATCATAGAACTCATCACTGGGATTACTCCAAAAATATTTGGCATTTTTCTAATTTTGTGCAGCACAAACAGTAAAAATCCTTAAAACATTAATAAACAACTTATTGTTTATTTCTGATCTCATAAAGTGCTGCTGTTTTCCTACATTACCTGCTGTTGTTATGTCAAATATTGACACCAACTAAACCACAGAAAAGACACGTCATAAAAAAATCTACAATAGTTGGTAAATAATAACATTATTAACATCAGCTGAGTGATCCAACAGCACGCCATGATCCAGGTGTTGCGTTATTGAGGCTGCGTTCCTCGCAGCCTGCGCTCATTATCCCTCCCCTTTCCTTCGCTAAGACAGGAGCGCACGGATTGGCGGGGGCGCCAATTTGCTGGTTTTAGGCCGTTCCAAAGTCTGTGAAATAATAGGTAATAGAAAACCGATAGTGGCGCAATTTTTCTTTTCTTCCAAGCACGCTGCCCTCAAATTTGCGCCCCTATTGCCCGTGCCTAAAACCGCTACTGTGTTGAAGTTTTATTGGTTTTCCTATTGTCTTAATCAAAGATTGAAAACTGTAACAAAAATGTTTTATTTCTTTTTAGATGATTAAACTGTTTCAATTTAGTTGAATTGTGAGTGTTGGCCACTTCACCTTAATCCTGCTTCTTAAATGTTGCTATTACTTCCTCTTAAATTTAACGTGTAAAAATAATCCAGAACTTATTAGAAAAGTGATTCAATGAAGTTCATTGTGTCTATAAGTTCTATTAAGCACTTAAATTATTTTTTATCAGACACTGGGTTTGTTTTGTGTAAAACGTACTGACATGTTTCGGCGGAATTTCTTCCGCCTTCGTCAAGGTCGTCATCAGATGGTGGCGTGTGACGTCTTTAAAAACAGCTGATTGTGACTGAGGCGGAGTCACCTGTCAAACTTTGACAAGTGACTCCGCCCCTTGACGGATCACTGCAAACAAGAAAACCATATCATGGACTGGGAAAAGGCCAAAGTCCTCCGCACCGAAGACAACAGACACCCCAGATGGATCATGGAGGCGGTGGAGATACGAAAACGAGCCCACACTTCCATGAACCGGGATGAGGGGGCCTTCCTGCTCTCTCACACCTGGAGCAACATCCTCCAGAGAAAGACGGACATCAAGGGGCGGAGTCACTTGTCAAAGTTTGACAGGTGACTCCACCTCAGTCACAATCAGCTGTTTTTGAAGACGTCACACGCCACCATCTGATGACGACCCTGACGAAGGCGGAAGGCATTCCGCCGAAACATGTCGGTAGGTTTTACACAAGACAAACCCAGTGTCTGATAAAAAATAATTTAAGTGCTTATTAGAAAAGTGTTTAAATTAGAAACATGACTTGGACCAAACTCTGGGATGTTTGGTTGTTATAAACACGAACCTTGAAGGAGAACTAAACTGGTGACCTCTGATTTCATCAAGAAGAATTAAAAACGGTTTAATGTGTGTTCGTTGTGGTTTTTAAGACGTTTAACAGGGAAGACTCATTTTACGCCGAGACGCTGTCAATGCAAAATATCCCACTAAAACATTCCTACTACCATAAACAAATGTTACATTACTGGTCACTCATTTAAAAACACATTTTTTTCTCCACACAGATGGAATAACGAAAACATTACATATATACATGAATCTTTATTTTATCCATCTTGGTTTACTTAAAACATCCTTCTGGTTCATCAGATCTTTGATGTTACATGAAGAATTCTGCCTCAAATATAGCATCGAAATACCTAAAATTGAGTTTAACATTCTTTTAAAAGAAATTCTTAAGTGTGTTACTATGTAATTCAAAAGAGATCATCATTGCAGAGTCCAACTTTATTACCAATTGACCCAACTAAAATAGAAATAGGCCAAATTTGTTTTTCTTCACGTAACACAAATGCCGTATACGCTCACTCTTTCAGAAGGATGTTGTTTCCATTCCCTATGTAGTTCCTTATTGGAATAATTTAGTTTACCATTTAGAATGGAAAAAGATCTGGAATCTACCAGCAAAATATTTTTTAACCAATAAAGTGAGAGAAATTTCCTTTAAACTATTCCATAAATTCTACCCATCAAAACTGTATCTGCAAAGGTCCAAAGAGGACACTGATGTAACCTTCTGTTTTTGTCAAGACGACCCTGAAGATATTGTACATTTATTTTGGTCATGTCCCTTTACTCTCTGGTCTAAAGTTTGTCATTTCCACCCACATAGACTCAGACTTCCTTCCGCCTTTACGTAGAACATTTTATGTTTGGCCTCACCCACTGTCCATATCATAAAAAAGAACAATTATACATCATTGATCTCTTTTTGTTTTTTTTGCAAATGGAACATTCATAAATCCAAAGTTACAAATCACATTCCTCATTTTTCTATCTTTATCAATGAGTTCAAAAAATACATGAACACAATAAGAAACTCTGACATTGAGGAAGCCATTAAAACATTCGATCTGTAGGTCAGTTTCAATGTCTGTGTGTAAAATGTAATAATAACCCCCTGGTTTGATCCTTTCCTGTTGCTGTCTTGCACTGTTCTGTATTGGATTGTTGCATTCAATAAAGTTTGAAAAACATAAAAGACAGACGCTGTCACTTTAAGCCTATGCATCATGGGAGATGTGGTGTGAAACCGCTGCAGATGCCAGACAGACTTCTCTGAGCTTCATTGTTTTGTTCACTTGTTCCACGGTCTGATACCGGATTCTGTGGAAAGCTACACCGCTAAAGACGAGCTTTGGCTGGTGTTTTTGTTGGAACTGAGATATTTTATGAGCAAAATCGGAACAAGGAAGTGAAGACTTTAACCACTTCTGATTGGTCAGACTGATGTTGTATGATTAAGCCTCCAAGAATGATTGGTGGAGCTCCTCTGGCTGGGATGGCGGACTGAGCGGACGTCTCTTGTTAAGCTCTCGCCTTTTGCCCCGATTTGCACGGTAAATGCAATTTGAAAACTGAGAGAGAACGGTTTGACTGGAAAACAGTTGCACGTTGATTGCATCTTTGTTTTGGAAGAAAAATCTTTGAGTTTATTTTTTGCTCAAATGGCGTCAAAGAAAACAAGTCCGAAGCAAACTACAATGCAGCCGTCGGCCACGCGCGAGCATGACTATTCCCACATGGATGTTGCTTCTAACATGAAAAGAAAACCACCACCTACTCCCACAAAATCTACGGGACCACCTTTGAAGGTAAAAGCGGGACAGGAGTCAACTTCCAGATCTGAAGATGCTGTTTTGGCTGCAATTGAAAGGCTAACGTCCAAAATAGAAGACTTTGGAAGTCAGCTGCGTGAAAACACAATAATGGTGGCAAACATCTCCCGGCTCGTTGAGACGAACGCGGCTGAAATAAAAGACTGTAAGACAAAGATTGCAACGATGCAAAGAGAAATCCCACTAATTATGAAGGAGAACCAAGACCTGAAAGAAAAAGTTGCTGATCTGGAAAGATACAAACGAAGATGTAACTTGAAAATTCATGGACTGAAAGAAAAAGATGACGAGAACATCGGGGAACATGTGGTTGGAATCCTGTCCAAAATCGCACCACAGTGGGCAGACGTGATGGACACGACGGTGGACACGGTTCATCGACTGTGGAGGAGGGAGGAAGGAAGACATCGCCAGGTGATCCTGCAGTTTGTCACGAGGCGCCATAGAGATGCTTTCTGGAAGATCACCAAGAACTGCCAGACCTGCAAAGACCTGGGGATCCGCTTCAAGGAGGACTTCAGTAAAGCAGACCGAGAAGCTCGAGCGGCCGTCTGGCCCAAGATGGAGCGGGCCCGAGCAGAAGGGAAGAACGTCTATTACAGGGGCCATGTGGGATTCATCAACGGGACTAGAGTGAATATGGAGTGAAATGTTTACAAGGAGGTGACCTACCTATTTTGCGTTGTTGAGTTCATATTGCTTTATTTAAATTGTTTTTTACTGTAATTATTCTAAGTTTTAACATTTAAGTCATTCTGTTTACATAATAGAGCAAATCTAAGTTAAGTATTTCATCTTTTTTTTACATTTACCTTTTATTAACAAAAGTATTTTTTTCTAAGATGCGAAAGGTTTCAATCAATATGGTTATATAATTTGTAATAACAATTTATTTTATTTTCCAGTGAAACATTTTAGTGAAAATCATGATATAATAGTAAAATTCTCAGGTTCATATTTAGTAAATATAGGGGTGCAGCTAACTACTAATTTAAGACACCAGCTTCTTTAATCCTAAATTTTCTCTTTTTTGTTTACATATTTTCCGTGTTTTATTTATGTCCTTAAGTTCTGTGTGGTTTTATTTCACAAAATACTAGGGGTATTAGGGATTCTGTTAAACGAAAATCACTTTCTGTATTACAAAAGCCAGAATGTTATTTAACACATTTCATAAAGAGATTAGTTTATATTCTAAATTTCTGAAATTAATTAATAATGAACAAAAATGTAATAAACCTGTCTATTTTCAATGAAGACTATATGCTAAATGTTGTATGACGTTCCCTAGTATTGTAAACTACAATTTTAATACTGTTTGTTAATTTTCTGTGTTTTTTATTCGTTTTTTTATTTTTTTGCTGTATTTAAGTGTATATGTTTGTTTGAAGCTCAATAAAAAAAAAAAAAAAAAAAAAAAAAGAATGATTGGTGGAGACAGTTCAAGGGGCGGGACTTTTCTGAAAACAGCGCGGAAGCTGCGGCTAAATTTAGGTACCGTCATTCTTATCAAAATGTCTTTAATAGAATCAAATAAACACAAAGAAAAAAGTATTTTATGATCTTTCATATTCCTAACTACTCAGTGTTTTAACAGGGCCTGTTTCGATGAACAAAGAGCTGATATCCTGGAGATGGGAAATGTTTTTAGATCAGTCAATGAGGGTAATTTCCCACGGCACACCTGACCATCTCCGACAGCACACTGGTTGAAAAACACTGCTCCATAGGCATGCTTTTAATGATTTTACTGGTTCTTAAATTTAAACTTGTAATTTTATGGATTTTATTGATTTAAACCCCTATCACTGTTTTGTGTGTGTGCTGGATTTTATTTTGTCGTACTGTTACTGTATATTGTTTTTAATCCTGATATTTTGTTTTATGTTAATTGTACAGGACTTTGTAATCTGGATTTCAAAAAGTGCTTCATAATTAGAGTTTATTATTATTTTTACTAAGATCAGCTGACTAGCTGCTCCCGGATGTTCCAAGGACATGGAGGAAACTCAGAGGGGATGGAGCATTTACTGTTGCTGGTTACAGCTTGTGGAATGCACTGTCTATGCAGGTTAGGCCCGTTTATTAAATGATTTTAAATTCAAATTAAAAACTCACTTTTTAATTTTATTGATTTTTAATACTTTTGTGTTATGTTGTTTATTTTAGTTCGTCGTTTGTTTTTATCTTTCATTGTTAAGCACTTTGGTCAGCTTCTGCTG